>JAMKCH010085827.1:0-42577 GCA_023653785.1 Ophioderma brevispina | reverse complement strand
CGTCGGAAATCATACCGCAATCAGCGGGTGGTGACCTGGATGTTTTCCCACGGTGGTGGGCGGGGTTGACTACCATATTTGGAGTACTTACGTAGCTCATCAATTTCTACTTGCAAGTCACCGATTATTATAATTGCCTTGAGCTGTCAGGTAAAAGAACGGATGCTGGAGGACCCTCGCGCTACGCGCTCGGTGGCTCGGTCAGTGGGAGAACGAGGGTCCTTCTAGATGGACTATACGCGTATACGTTTTAACCAATCTCCCTGGTGCAGCACTCTAAAGAGGGATATACATAAAACTCTGCCTATGGAACTGGTTGTCAACAGTTTCCAGGTACGCCAACGCTAGTTCCAGGTTAAAGTGTGCAGAAATGGCACCGAAAAGACCATCTTCGGCTAGGCGAAGCATAACTCAAGAAACTTTCACGGCCTTTGTGAGGTATTGCTTTATATTACAAACTTTTAAAATCAGATAATAATCATGATCAGATGATCATAATGAGGCATGACTGTCAGTCTAGTGTCATAGTGTCACTGTGCAATGCATGCATTGCATGATTGCATGATTGCATGATTGCATTACATGATTCACACGAATTTGAGCACTGAATCGTGCAACAGAATGGCATGCATGATGTCAAGTCTACGTAGAAAAGGAACTCCTTAGGGAAAGAATTTAGTATTCTGCCACAGGCTACGAATTCGGCAACGTTAACGGAATAAACCGCATGTTAAAGGTGCCGAATTTTAAGACTTAAAGGTCCATGGACATGCTTTAAACATACTTATAATACCGCCAAAAAATGGTTTCATTCATATTATGTATTGGTATCAATGTAAAATCTGCATGAAGCAGTAATTGAGAAACCGTATATTTTTTTTTTTTTTTTTTTTTTTGAGGTATTGCTTTATATTACAAACTTTTAAAATCAGATAATAATCATGATCAGATGATCATAATGAGGCATGACTGTCAGTGACAGTGTCATGACTGCGCAATGCATGCAATGAATGCATTGATTGCATTGCATTCCATGATTCACACGAATTTGATCACTGAATCGTGCAATAGAATGGCATGCATGATGTCAAGTCTACGTAGAAAAGGAACTTCTTAGACTTCTACCGTGATAAAGGTTTTTCATAGGTCTCGAGTCAAGTCGGCCCAATTCCAAGTTGGCCCAAACCAAGTCGGCCCAAAACCAACTCGGCCCAAAACCAAGTCGGCCCAATACCAAGTCGGCCCAATACCAAGTCGGCCCAATACCAAGTCAGCCCATTATTATGTTTTGAGAATCTTCCATCCTATATTACTATACACATGCTGGAAACCCAATAAAAACAACACTGGGCCAAAGCCAAAAATACCGTATGCGACGGGACGGAATTTGATGATGCATTTTCTTTTGCACCTCTTTACCAGTTGCATGTGTAAATGGTTGATGTTGCTTAAGTAATCAAGCAACTCACAGACTACATTCAGGCACACATTGAAGAAACTCAAGGTCAAACATGTTGCCATGGTAACATATATTTAATGGCGCGACGGGACGGATCAATACAGATTTCATGGTATTTTGAAAATTGAACATTTGCTTAATTATTATCGAAAGTTATATGAGGTACATGAAATTTTTAACATCAATATTAAGTTCGACTATCATGCTCTTAATATCAATAGAAATTTGGATCTGAACTTTTACTAATTAGCAGATACGCAACTTTTAATAACGACATGTCTGTGCGACGGGACGGAATCAATTTCCTGCCTCAATTTAATTTGGCAATATCACCTTTTCCATATAAAATTGCATTTTACTCCACTTTCATAGTTGGCAGTGGCGTTTGTAACCCACCCTTTTTATTTTTAACCCACCCTTTTTATCAAAACACCCTTTATATTGGAAAGTAATAACCCACCCTTTTTATAATTTGTTGGAAATTCTACAGCTGTGTCACATCGTTGTTTCTTTTTACCACTTAAATGTGTAGATAACTTAGAGTAAGATAATTTCCAATTTTTTGTGTGTCATTTAAAATCCACTTTGCCAAAAAAAATACATGTATTTTAAGGGGAACATAACTTGTTGGATGTTGTGACACTCTTTTTATTTTCAAATTGGAATGCATCATGGCAAACATGATTGCACAGATAGTAAATTGCATTTTATTATCAGAACCCACCCTTTTTATTTCTGACCCACCCTTTTTACAAAACCACGCTTTATAGCAATAAAATCCAGTACCCCACCCAAGTTTTACCACTTTTTAGAATTTTTTAAACCCACCCTTTCTAAAGCGTGGGTTACCAACAGTGACTTTGAGTGAAAGCCAAGGCAAATTAAAGCAACATTATCATATTTCAGAAACCATTTGTTTGCTTAAACCATTTTAAATACATTAATATCCATTTCGTGCATTGTTTTGGGGCGTTGTATACACTAACTACAATATACAACAATATGAAACAGTTTTACTGGTGTAAAACTCACACAACATGTTTCAATTTCAAAAACTACAAAAAAAATGACCAATACCCTCCCCCATGTGTATCACATGTAATATTAAAAAGGAAAAAGCGCTTGTTATCTCTTAACTACATGCAAAGAGGTTAACTAGGTGCAACGAGAGATTAAAAAACAGGTGTCCCTAAAAAAAATGTGAAAATTCGGTTTTTGCCTGATGTAAAGCTTTACCATAAAAAATATACCCATCTGACAAGGATTAAGCTGAAAAATGTTTTTGGTAAACAATTGTGAATTTCTAATTTTGTTTTTATAGGAGCAAATACGAAATTCAGCCTAAGTTTATATTGAAATATAAGCAAGTCAAAACTCTCTCTTTTAAGACATTTGTACCAAATACAAAGGTAAGAGATTATGGAGTGTCTATAATCTATATGAAATACTATAATGACAACATGTGGCGCATCAAATCTCTCGTTGCCACCTTAATGTATTTTCATTACAATTTCTATATGCACTTTGCTCCAAAGAAAATTGATGTGAATGCAGTTCAGTGATCATATCACTGATAAAATACAAACCAATCAACATACACATTTTGCCCCAAAAATTGTTCTTGTTCTATGTAAATGAGTGCAACTAACTTATAGCAGTGAAAGTAGCATGATGAAATCCTGAAAAAGCGAGTAAAAAGGGCCCAAAATGGGTGACAATAATAAGTGCGGATTTTGTTAAATTTTTTTTGGTAGTCATTTCCTGTGAAATTAGGAAATTTCCTGAAAATTTACATCCCTGCATTGTACAAGTCTACATTTAAATAACAATCTTGTTACTTGGAATTTATTAACAAACAGTTAAAAAAACAAGTATGCAAATTGTAGATTGTGGATTCACCCACATGGAACATTTGGGCTGTCTATCCCCAAAATCAGTGTGAAAGGGCTATTATTTTATTCGATAGTGGCAAGTTATAAAGGGCCCTAAAGGTGAAGGTTGAGCAACTTCCCTCAGGGTATATGATAAGATTTCCAGGGGATACGTGTTAGTACATGTACGTACATGACGTGAATTTGACAATATGAATTTAAAGCATGTTTTTAATCATTTTCTTATAAATGATAGTACTGGTAATTTTTAATTATCAAAATGAAGTTTTCAAGCATTTTATTCTTAGTAAAACAGAAAGGGGGGCATGAATAATGTATGTTTGATCCCTAAAAAAACCTTTGTCAAAAGTACATAGCAGCAAGCGTCATTTTTCTTCTGTGTTCATTAGGCAAATTTCCGTCCCGTCGCACTTGATCCGTCCCGTCATGAAAAGGCACACGGCTATATTGTTAAGGAGAAATATTGGAAAAGGAAAAAAACTTTTTATTTTTTGTTAACATGACAGTTGCAACAATATTTGATAACTTTGATAGTTTGGAAAGTTGTCCATTCAATTTGAAATAATTTTTAGGAAGCCTCGAAAATAAAAAAAAATCGCCTCAAAATGCAACGGGGACGGAATTTTAACCCTTTTATTGTATTCTGTTTTTTTCCTACTTTAAAAACACTTTTGAGAATTTTTTTTTAATGTTTTGTTTGTGGATCACAAAGAAATAATGTAAAATGCAACAACAAATTTGATCTCGTTTTTAGTATTAAGATATATCATTTTTTCAAATTCCGTCCCGACGCGCTAGGAGGGGGCGCATTTTTTTCTTTATTGCCTTTTTTCACTGAAGATGCATGTAAATTGTCAATCACACACATTCTTTTGTTTCATGGCTTGGGTTTAGTAACCCTTTGTAGGCCATGGGTGTAATGTTACTTCATAGCGACTTTGGATTTAGGTTTGGTGCTGACCATTTTTGGCTTTGGCCCCAATTCTCAATAATCTACGATAAGAATGTTCACAAAATTGTATTACGGTCATTATTTTTAATTGAAAGTGTTTTCACTGAAAAAGTAAATTACTTTTGCTTTTAACTGGAGGGGTCAATCTAATACGTAGCCCAAGTATTAGCTGAGTTACAGACCCAAAACTTCATGCCAAAATGATTCAAAAAATCGTGTGTGTGTGTGCAGTTGGGGGTGACGCAAGCAACATGTAAACTGTACACTTTTGTATGTGACCTCACTGGACCCCTATCTTTACTGTATGGGAAAGGTTGAATTTTCTCAAAATGTTTCTTTTGCTTTTACGGTGCCTTCGACCCAGTAAAACTGGTGTTCACTACAGGCTAGTTCATGAATAAACTTGCACCCTGGTTCTTAGAAGTTCTTAGATGTAGTTTTAAGGGTGCACACGAGAGAGGTCAAAGATCAGGTGTCCCTAAAATATTGAAATTACTGATTTTGCCCTGATGTAAAGCTTTCTCATCAAAAAAAATATCCTATCTGACAGGATTAAGCTGAAAAATGTTCTTTGACAAAAATTGTGAAATTTCTAATTCTGTATAGGAGCAAATACAACAAATTCAGCCGTTTTACATTGAAATAGAGGGGGGCTATAGAAGGTCAATGTTTCAGATCACTTCGAAACACAGGCTCATTTGAGGACTTATCCCCTGATCCCACTTTCGAAGAAAAAAAATGAAAAAACAAAAAAAGTATGACAACCAGGGTGCACATCGAAAAATCCCAAAATGGGGCCGCCAAATTGTCAAAAATTTGATTTTTGCCCATAACTCAATTATTTTTGGTTCAGTTTGCTTAATTTTGGTGGCAAACCCATGTTTTGGGGGGTTTTAGGAATCTGCTATGCCAACTTTTATCCCCACGATAAGCTTTCGTTTTCTTGAAATGCCATTTTTTTCTTAAACTTGGACCTCTGAGGCCGCTTTCCCAATGATATGGGGCTTAACATGTGTCAAAAAGTTTAAGAGTTTATTATGAACACATGCTGAAAATTGACTGGCGTGGTGTTGCGGTTGTACAAAAAGTGGGCTTTTTAATTCATAAAAAATGCCCTCCATTGAAAACCCCCACAGGTAAGAAAGTTTGTTGACCCCTGTAAATTCCAATGGAGTGTTTCGCAAAATTTTAAAATTAATGCCATGGGAAAATGGTAAGTGGTACACAAGGCTCTAATTTAAAAATGATGCAAAACCAATTCTGATGATGGCCCACCAGTTAAAATTTAAAACTTTTCATACGATATGTACTTTTTGGGAAAGCGCCCTCGCAGTCCAATTTTAGGCTAAAACTGC
Source organism: Ophioderma brevispina (assembly GCA_023653785.1). Classification (NCBI taxonomy): domain Eukaryota; kingdom Metazoa; phylum Echinodermata; class Ophiuroidea; order Amphilepidida; family Ophiodermatidae; genus Ophioderma; species Ophioderma brevispina. The sequence continues at coordinate 36,919 of JAMKCH010085827.1, read as the reverse complement.
CATATCGAGAAAACGAAAAGTCATGGTGAGATAGAAATTGCATAGAATGATTCTTTGCAGGCCAAAACATGGGTATTGCCACAAAAATGAAAGTGATTAAACAAAAGCTTATCAAGTTAAGGTAAAAAATATGATTTTTGGCCAATTTGGCGGCCATTTTTGATTTTTCGTTGGGGCACCCTGGTTTTCGCACTTTTTAATTTTTTTTCTTCGAAAATGGGATAAGCATCAATAAAGTCATCATTTTAGCCTGTGTTCGAAGTGATCTGAAACTATGACCCAAATATGACCCTCTATAGCCCACCTCTAATTGAAATATAAACAAATCAAAATCACCCTTTTTTTCTCTTTTAAGACATTATTGTAGCCAAATACAAGGCAAGAAATCTATTGAGCGTCTGTTCTATATGAAATTACTATTATGACACAATATTTGGGTAGCATCAAAATCTCTTGTTGCACCTTTAAAGTTTTTAGATCAATTTAAGTGATTTTTCTCCATTGAACCACACAGTGAAGCAATTTTAGTGCTGTACAGGCGCTATCAGCTTGATACTGCATGAACACCTCCCTCTAGAGTTTGCTAATGTGAACCTTCTTATCTACGATCTCTCGAAACTTTGGTGTCCAAATACTTCCACCACTTTGGATCAATCCCCCGTAACTTTCATTGAATTTTAAACAGAACGCATTCGTAATGCAGTTTATGTCTGTGCACCCTGGTAACGAGACAGTGTTAAGCCGCATGCGCACACGAACCAACTAGGCTAAACCCATCTTGGTAGTCAACGCCGGCCTGCCATGTTCATCGAATAATACGGTATAATGCCGCGTGAGGGCCAAGGATTCAGGCTAATTATGTACCCCGGAAGTAGCAAGTGTTGCAGACGATTTCCGGTCATGTCATTTTGTTGTTGATGGATGTCAAGGACGCGTTTGTTTTTATTTACCAAGCGAGATGGCTAATTCTTCTGGTGGAAGTCGATTTGCAACGATAAATGAAAAACAACTGCAGGAACTGATTTACGCAAAAGATAGCGCTCACACTCGGAGTACCGCTGTTGGAGTAAAGAGTTTTTCGGTCTCATTTGAAGGATAAATCGCTGGATCCAAATTTTGAACAGTACAGGAAAAAGAGCAACTTCTCGGAAGTCTTGAAGCAATTTTTTGTGATGTCCGCCGTGAAGATGGAGATAACTACAAAACTGAATCTCTTATTAACATGAGATCGGAGATAAACCGTCATCTGAGAGGTGTGGACAGGGGATAGATATTTTGGACTAGAGCCAGGATTTTCCCAAAGCTATTTTAGCTTTCACTGGCAAGGCTGCAAATTTGAAACATGAAGGGATATGGTTTCACCAGTAGCTATCCACCTATTGATGAGAATGATGTTAAATAAGTGTAGCTGTCTGGCGTTTTTGACCAAGATACTAACCTTTGGTTTGCAGAGTAAGTGGTTTGAGTTGATGTTTTACATTTGCAGGCGAGGCAGAGAGAATTTGAGAAAGTTAGAAAAGGATCACTTTGCGATAGCAGAGGACCAGCAAAGAAGGGTGATAGGTATCAAGATAAGATGAAAATGACAAAGGAAAATCAGAGAAGATAATGAAGATCCAGAATAGATGGGGGAAGGATGTATGCTACGGTGGGGATAAATGTCCCGTGGCATCCTTTGAAAAAGTACATCTCCAAGCTAAACCACAAAAAATCGTGCATTCTTTCAAGCCACCGTTTGGAATTATGCACCAGTGATCAGAGTCTGAGCAGCCGTGGGTACAAGAATGCCCCAGGAGGGGAGAACCTCACTTGGAAACCTGATGTCAAAGCTCTCTGTCGGCAGCCGATTTGTCTCGTTGTTACACCAACCACAGTATTTGCACAACTTGTATCACTGTGCTGGGGAGAAGGGCTTGAGAGATCGCTTGAACGTCACAGGTTTCATCGCAATGGAGAAAAGCATTCTCAAATAGGTAGGCTGGACAAATGATGCCAGAAACAAAAATTAATCGATGCCCTTCATCTTCAATTGGGTGCGTTGAAGTGAATCAATTGAAGGGAAAATCCATTCAACATCTGGGAAAGTCGCACTGCTCTCAAAAACCACTTGTTCCTCTGGATACCAATATCAACTTCGGAGGTATCGGTATGAAGTTGTAGCTCAGATGCATCACCCACAATGCCACAGTTTTGAAATTGAAAATGCCAACAAGCCCAATTTTGAGTAGCTCACAGCTGGAAACGCTTGAAGAACTTACCGTAGGTGTACTTCAACCAGCCTCTCAGCCTCATCCAGTTGTGCCAAATATCGTGCAACTAGTTCGCATCTTCGCCTGAGTGATCAAGGCAAGTTCAGCTATGGCACAACATGCCAGTCATGTTCAATACTGTAGCGTGACGATAAAATACATCATAACATGTAAGAAAGAAAAGAAAATGACTGTACATGTGTTGCATTCAGAACCTTTTACGTGTTGCTTTTGAGCTGGCCTTGAAGTTAAAACGTTGGATTTGTACTTTAAAGGTGTTTGATGTTGGAAATTGAATTTGAAACTTGGAACATGGGATTTTAAAAAGCATTACTTACTGTGTGGGAAATAATCTACATTGGGCAGCTTTTCGACATGACAGTATCTCAACTTGGGTATAAAGTAATTCATAGTTTTCTTATCAAAAGTTTAAAAACAAAATGTGTATACATATAATAATATAGGACACAAGATTCTCAAAACATAATAATGATAAAATTAGATTCTTGTGTTCGTTCAATACCCAAATTTATTGTTCTCGCTATGAGTTGAAAAAATATTGGGCTCCACTGCGTCTCGCCCAATATTTAAAAACTCATAGCTCGACCAATAAATTTGGGTAATGGACTCAAAGAATCCAATTTTATACCAATACTGAGTGCAGGTCGGCCCAGTTGGTGTTTCTTAAGTTAAAGCAATATTAGCACATTTTTTTGAAGAGCGCCCCCAATTTTTCAAAAAAATTGAGATTTTTACACGGTTGCATTGGTAAGCCCTAGTAAACTATACCTGTGAATGGTTAAGCTCTACAATGTCTATGTGTCGCAAACGAAGGAATTTTGTAACTAGAATAATTAATATCGGGATCCCGATAATAATTCAACGGCTGCTGGAAAGGGCCTTCCAATATGAAATAGCCGGGAATAGCGCCATGTACGTATCTACGCTCATCTTTAGTTGTTTTATTGGTTCAGGCAAGTCAAGTTAGAGGTCATTTTCTTGAGGTGGCACTATTTCATCATGGACGGACATAAACTTAGCATTTCCAGCTCTGCCATTAAGTACAATCTAGGATCCCAATTCTAATTATAAACAAAAAATCGCTCACTTTATGATAAACACGCATTTAGGGCATTCTCGTTCGCAGGTGTAGTTTTCTAGACAATTACCAACATAGCTGTGCAAAAATATCAAATTTTGAAAATTGGGGGCGCTCTTCAAAAAATGTGCTAATATTGCTTTAATATCCTTTCTCTCTTTTTTCTTTTCCTTCTTTTTCTTTGGGGTTCTTCCTTTCTTTCCAGAATTAAAGACACTATCAGTGATTCGTCCGAAAGAGTCAAAATATTTGAAATTGCAGGAATAGCTTAAAAGTGAAGGATAAGTCTATAGAATTCTCATAAGGTACTTTTTCCAACTGAAGAATTGACAGAAAAGGAAGAAAACTGCAGTGTTCAAAGATATGACTCTCCATTCATTTACGTATTGTAGTAAGTGTCCGTACGGACAGTAATGACTAACACATTCGATTTTGTCCTTATTAGGCTGCTTTTGGCCTTATCGTTTGCAGGAGGATACCTGTACTTGTTACAGACATGCAAAAAATCTGATTTTTGATGATTTTTGGATTTTCTGATTTAGCAAATCACTGATAGTGCCTTTAAGTTGTTTTTCTTTTCTATTAATTTTTTTTCCTTTTCATTATAAGCTTCAATCGATTGAAAATTAGGCCTAATGGAGTTGTTGATAATTATCAACAGGAACAGGGATCTGGGTCATTCCACCAGGTTGGGCCGCACTTTGTGACATTACAAGGAATATGTAAAATGCATTTTTAAATACATAATTTCAGTGTCATTGCATTTTAATAGGGTACAAATTGATAGTATGAGGGTGAAAAATGTATTAAATAATTTAAAGCCATGAACAACTCGATTTTATTTTTTTGAATTTTCTAGTGTGTAAGTTTGCCTCTCCATTTTCGGACGTAACATGGACACCACGTCCATGTTACATCTTAATGCAACTGTACTCAAAACCCTGCTTTTAAACATTAATATCTGAAAAACATCATTTCATTTTACCAAAGCATAACACAAGAAATACTTTGGAGTAATTTTCATCAAACTATAGTAAGCGATTAAGTTTGAAACTGCTGTTCGGACGTAACAGGTGGACACCATGCATGTTTTTAAAATATAACTTTTACAATGAGCAGTACATGATCAATCCTTTTAATATTTCTACATTATTGGTTGATACACATTTGATGTAGGGACACTTAGACACTTTTTATCCATATACTTTGCAGCGACACAAGAAAATGTTTCAAAATTGTGCAGACGTAACAGTGGACACCACGCCCCAAATAACCACAATATCCTCAGCTAAAACAAAAATAACCTACATGTAATTCCTCTCACTGTGAATGGTTTAATGCTGTATTACAAGTAGAAGTAGTGACTGTACATCAATTTCAGGGCCGTACGCAGGATTTTTTACGGGGGTGCGGGTCTTCGAAAAAGTGGACCTTTTTTTGGAAAAATGGACCTAACCCCCTAAAATGGTCCTTTTTTGGACGTTTTGAAGATCTCATCACCAAAATGTGTCCGTTCAAGGGCATAGGTTTTCCCAACACCTCTGCAGTATGCCCCTCGGCCCTTTCATGGCAAAAGGGCGTAACTCAAAATTTTGACATTTTGAGTTAGTGACATACCCTGGGTAAATCGAGGATGATCTTTTCATTTTTGATGGTCTCAAGTCGCAAAGTGGTGCATGTACAAGATAGAGGGACCTATCTCAAGCATTTTTTAAATGTTTTTCACAATTTTCATGGCAAAAGGGCGTATCCACAGAATTAAATAACGGAGAAGCCGGACTCGCCGCCATTTTGAATCAGACATGGAGCAAAAGTTGGGGGTATTCGTGTTTTCTTAGAGACGCATTCGGAAGTGATTGTGGCATATGCAAGACGCGTAAATTGAAACGCTAACTTTCACAACGTACTTACTGCGTCGCAAGAGTGGGGACTTTCGTGCGTTGGGCAGCTTATCTACCTGCTGGAGAACTAAGTCAATTAAATTTCTAACAGAACTTAAGTCTATTTTGAAGTCAGTTTCATAGAAAGTAAGATCAAACAGCTTTTTAAAATTTACTATTTTACACATTTCGTTGTTTTTTTCTCAATATTTTTGTTTAATAATTGTAAATCAAATTTAAAAATATGGCTTTTAAAGCGGAAAAAAGTGGCATTAAAAATACAATGAAAAATTTGCACAGCCAAAAAACGCCAATTTCGCATAATTCTATTTTTTCTGACAAACTTGCCTTTTGGCCTAAAGAATTCAGCTTTTCCATTTAGACCTAATCAAACATCAAAACAAATTTGAGTTTGTTTTTGTGACTTTTCACTCTTTTGGAAAGGAATGCTCTGTCACTCTTCATTTTGGGTCTTCACTTTTAAATTATTTTTAGAATCTTTCTTGTATGTGTCCTCTTCCAAAATAAGACTAAAAAATACCAACTTTTAAAAAAGAACAATAGGCCTTATTCTTCAGAAGTACAGCCTCTTTCATAATGTTGGAATTGGCAGTGAAATCAAATCAACCAGGGAAATGGAACATTTTATTGTATAATGCGTATCCGCACCTGATGCAACTCAACACAGTTTCAAACGCGTTTATTGACACGCAAAGCTGCTTCGTTTGTTTTCGCGAGTTGATCGGCAAGAGCCCGAATACCCCCAACTTTTGTTCTGGTATGGCTGACGACGCCATTACACATGGCGGTATAGGGAGTCCGGGTTCTCCGTTATTTAATTCTGTGGGCGTATCTCAAAGTTAGGTCATTTCTTAATAACTTATTAACGAAACGCAATTATGGCAAAAGTTACGCCATTTTACAGGAAAACTTGCGCAACATTTTTATGGCAAAAGGACGTAACTTGAGTTAAGTCATATTACCAATAGAATCAGGAGGCCGGGAGAAGATGGGAATTGGCGTGACTTTACAATACCCTGCGCACAAATCTGCGATCACTTGTGTACACAGATTTGGGCATAACATTAAAATATCCTGCGCACTAAGCCATTATTGTCTAATACCAATTTGTCTATTAACCATTTAGTATAACATCCAATTTATCCAACAACCAGAATGTCTAATATCCAATTGGTCTAATGGCCATCTAGTGTAATGCCCATTTTGTCGACTACCATTTTGTCTAATAACCACAAACACCATTCTAATTCTATTTGGTCTAATATCCCAGTCTAATATCCATTTGGTCTAATACCCAATTGGTCTAACAGTCATCTGGTCTTATATCCATCTGGTCTAATATCCATTTGGTCTAATACCCATTTGGCCTAATGTTCATTTGGTCTAATATCCACTTGGTCTAATGTCCACCTGGTCTAATATCTACTTGGTCTAATAATACTCATTTGGTGTAATATTCATTTGGATGTTAAAGCCAAAAATAATTGATCTTAACATTTATTTAAAAATTAGACCAAATGGATATTAGACCAAATGGATATTAGACCAAATGGATATTAGACCAAATGGGCATTACACCAAATAAGCATTAGACCAAATGAATATTAGACTAGCTGAATATTAGAGTAAATGGATATTAGACCAAATGGATATTAGACCAGATGGATGTTAGACTAGATGGATATTAGACGAAATGGGTATTAAACCAAATGGATATTGGACCAGATGGATATTAGACCAAATGGAATATTAAACAAAATGTTTAATAGACCAAATGGGTAATAGACAATTGGCATTAGACCAATTCGGTTATAGACGATATGGAAATTAGACGATATGAGTTTTAGACCAGATGAATATTAGACTACATGGCTAGACTAAATGGTTATTGGCCAAGTGGATATTAGACTAAATGGTACGTAGACCAATTGGAGTTAGACAAAATGGCCATTAGACCAAATGGGATTTGACCAAAATGGCAAGTCACCTATTTTGCTTCACCACACAGTGAACAAAAATGCTCCACCATACACTGTGAAAAAATAACTTTTGTCATGATAATATTAAGTTGTCTATGGCATATCTATGAGATAAGCCCTTTTTGCCATAAAAGTCTTGATTGTCCAGAGACCTATCTCTAAGCTAAGCCCTTTTTGCCATGAAAATACCTGATACGTTAGTTATTTTTCTTCACGGCAAAAGGGCCTATCGCTAAGATACGCCCTTTTGCCATGAAAATACCCGATGCAGCAGTTATTTTTCATTCGTGGCAAAAGGGCTTAACTCTAAGATACGCCCTTTTGCCATGAAAATACCTGATACGCACTGCGACACTTTGGTGTACATGTAACTTCCTAAATTTATTTATTTCTCCAAAACTACAAGGGCATTTAGACCAAAATGATATGACAAATACAAAAAAGAGTCAAGAATATTCCTACATAAGCCATACTGTGTCAAAATAAGTCATACAAAAAAATAATTCCCTAAACTTTAAAGCCATTTTTCTTGAAATGCTGTTTTTCGAGTTACGCCCTTTTGCCATAAAAGGGCCGCCCAGTCAAACGTAATGAGCCATTTATTCCGAAGAAGTGTGACCATTGGAATTAGGAACCCCCCCGCATCATAATAAGTTTTGTGGTGTCACAACTTGAATTCCCATCCATATCTCGGGGTGTTGCTTAACAACAACCTAACTTGGAATGATCACATCCTCAAAACCTGTAAGAAAGCCCAGAGTTAGTGGACTGCTTCATCAAAACCTATGGGGATGTCTGCAAAACATTAAAATCACTGCATATTCAACCTTAGTAAAACCTATTTTGGGAGTATGTGAGTGTTGCTTGCAGCGCTCGCACTAAGGATTTTTATTTGTGTAGCAATTTTTGCAACGGCTCTTGCTTTGATCATATTGATAGTGCAAATGTATGGGGAAAAATTGCTACACAATCTTAAATTGCATAGCAAATGGCAGAAAATGTTTAAGCCAAACTGCTAGCGCTAAACAAGCTATCGCGAGCCCTGGTTGCGTGGGATTCTTCAAACCAGACCAATGCAAACAAAATTGAAAGAATTCAGAAACAGGCTGCAAGATTGTGTATAAAGATTATACAGTAGGGAAGAGGGGTCAATGACAAATATTCTTCAGAAGTTGGAATGGGATTCACTGCAAATTTGGCAGAAGAGGCAGACACTGAGATTTGAAAAATTGAACAAAATTACATGGTTTCACTCCACAGTCCACACAACAGTCACTATTTGTTTATTTACACGCTGGTACATAAATGACCTTCTTTTGATACAGTACAGATCGAAATGGAGTAACCAGGCCACCCGCGGGAAAATTGCGGTGAAATCGCGGGGAACTCGCGAGAAAATTGCGATGAAAACACGGTGAACCCGCAAAATCATCGCGAGGAAATTGCGGTGGTTTCGCGGGGAAATCTTCGGAAGAAGCCTCGGCCGATCCGACGGCCGCCGATTATCCATCGGGCCTCCCGGCCGTGATAGTGTGGTTGTGACAATCACCTGATACTTAGCTAAAATCAATAATGATGTCAAGTGGCAATATCGATTGTTGTGGACCCTCATATTGATTCGGTTAACACATTACACTAGTTTCCTTTCAAACATTTTACATGGTTTCGCGGACATTCCGTATTCCATGTTCATTTTGAACTTGAAAAAAAACTTAAGACTAGAAAAGTGGAGAACACTCGGAAGCTTTCCGGAGTCGCATTGATGCATCTGCATTTTTTAGGGAATTCCCTGACACGACACCGCCGTCGTGTAATGAACTGGGGTAATGAATACTACAAGGTTCTTTTCTTTTTTTTTGCCAATCATATTTGGTATACCTACACTGCTAAGATCATATTAAAATAATGTTAAAAATACAATAGGTAATGCTGGTGGAGAAAATTTATTTATTTTATATACTATTTACGAGCGTTTTAACCGGGGAAGAAGCATGTAGAACTTTAAAATGTTTATAACATAACGCCGACGAACTCCACTCTCTATTTTGAAACTTGGATTGGTTGACTCTCTAATTGCACGTGGGCAGTACCTGGGCATGACCCGGGGTGTGGCTTAGATTGTTGAGATAATGAGATTGAGAAATTAGTATTTTGCAGTGGACGTGTCATCTAATCGTGATGAAGTCAGAAATGAGCATGACTTCACATGTCTGTGTGAAAAACGAAAATTAGGCAAACTTACGAAACAGAAAAATATGGCAATTAAAAATTATTCCGGTCATCCTGTGCCGTTGGCTTGTATAATATCATCGCAGTAGATTTCCGAACACAAATCACATGGTTGTAATCTTTATTTCAGGGTTAACGGCGTTTCGTACTTGGGTATTACAGAATTTAATTACCTCAGGATGTAAAGACCGTTCAGGCAGGGGAATCCTGTCGTTACCCATCAGATACAGAATAGGGGGGTGATCGCTGTCAATCATCTTCGTTTTATTTTTTATTTCTCCTCGTTAACAATTGTAAAACAGTAATAACGACAAATAGCTTGGAAACAGTTGTGAGAGTGTCCCCTTGTATTTCTTCCTTATCAGACGAGAGTTATCAGAGCTCGGTGAAATTAAAAATTACGTTCCCCTCCTGGTTAAGGCCCAATTCTCACGCACAATTCAGCCTTTTAACATCAAAGGAAACCTCCATTTTACTCGGAGAGGGGACCGGAGGGGGCGGTTCATCCCGGGGATGGTTTCTTGGATTTTGTTCGGGTACCATGCCCTGATACTTTTTCTATGGTCAATTTGTTTGTTTTGTTTGATATCGCAACAATAATTTACAAAAGGGTTTGTTGGCCTGATATCATTAATGTATATTTGAAGTAAGAAAAAAAAATATGTACAAGGATTTTGTGACCGCCGAAGTAATCGATGTTATTCATTCTGATTTTAAAACGCCTTGTTTGGTGATGCGTGGTGAGCAAGACTTGGGATGGGGGAACGGAGGGTGCAATTTGGACATTCCGACCGATATTATGATAGGAAGAATTGTGGCAAAGTGAAGAAGGAAAGAGATCTTGTGATTCCAGGCAATTTGGTGTCGTCGTATTACTATTTTACGAAGCGTTACCGGGAAGAAAGCCATTGTAGAAACTTTAAAAACTTTGTGATACATACGGCCGCGAACTCCACTCTCTATTTCAAAACTGTTGATTTTGGTTGCACTTCTAATTGCACGTGGGCAGTCCCTGGGCATGGACCCTGGGCGTGGCTTAGATTGTTTGAATAATGAGATTGAAGAACTTATTTTGCAGTGTACGTGTCATCTCATCGTGATGAGTCAGAACTGAGCATGAATTCACATGTTTCTGTGTGAAAAAACGAATTAAGGGCCAAACTTTACGAAACAGAAAAATATGGCAGTAAAAACTATTATAGTCCTGTCCCATCCTTGCCCGTTGCTTGTATATTCAATGCAGTATATTTTCCGAAACAAATCACAATGGTAAGTTTTATTTTCATTTTCCGTCGGGTAACGGGTTTTCGTGACTTTGTATTACAGAATTTAATTACATATTATTAAATTCACGTCATGCATGGAATCCCTGTCGGTTACCATCATTATCAGAAATAGGGGGATCGCTTTCAATCCTCTCGTTTTTATTTTTTATTTCTCCTCGTAACAATTTGGTAAAAACATATAACTACAAATAGCTTGGAAACATTTGGGAGAGTGTTCCCCTTGTTATATTTTCTTCCTTATCAGACGAAGTTATCAGAGGCTCGTGAAACCGGTTAAAATACGTCTCCCCTCCCTTTGGTAAAGGCCCAACCTCACGACGCCACAATTCAGCCTTTTAACATCAGGACTCACATTTTACCGGAGAGGGGCCCGAGGGGCGGTTCATTCCCCGGGGAGGGTTCTTGGATTTTGTTTGTAATTATAAAAGTATTATTTTACTTTTTCTTTATTGTCAATTTGTCTTTTTTTGTTTTTGAATTATCGCCAACGAAAATTTACACAAGGGTTTTTGTTTGGCCCTAAACATTAATATTATTTTAAAGGTTAACGGAAAAAATATGTACAAGTATTATTTTGAACCGCCCCAAGTAATGATTGTAGTCCTTTCTGATTTTTAAAAGCCTTGTTGGTGATGCGTGAGCAATACTTGAGAGCTTGAGGACCGGAGGGTGCAATTTGTACATTCCGCCGATATTATTATAGGAAGAATGTGAATAAGGAAATATATCTTGGTGATTCCAGGCGATTTTGGTTGTCGTAGTTATTACTTTTTTACGATTGTTATGATTAGAATTTCAAGAAACACGGTCTAAGTTCACTTGTATGCGATCTCCTACTTCGTTAGGACCTCCCTTATGACCTAATTAAATCATGGGAATCTCCCGCATGACATATATGTCAATTAAACAAACTTTTAAACCACACAACCTTTCCACTGTCAACAACTACTTTCGCTCATTTTTACATTCGGATTGACAGAATAAAAAATCGACACATACGTGTTTTAAAACAACCACGGTCAATTGGGAAAATGGAAATTGATTCCTCTCGCCATAAAAATCCCCGTAAAAAATCCTGATATTGGGCAAAATCATTTTGTAATGTCTGAGCTAATTTTTACACGCCCGCACACGGTAACAGGTGGCGGTGCTCATGTTGTACATGTACATGTAACTCATTAATTATAATCACTGAAGACCCGTACTGAAGCACATGTGCCATTTTAAACAAATTGATCATCATAAAGTACTTTACCAGAAAAAGATGGTATTATCATTTTCGCTCTTTTATGCTAGCAACATTCATTTCAATCCATAGTCAATCGAATACTGAGATTTTAAATGAATTCGACATCTTGACTATAGGCCTATTGATTGCAAATTTGAACAATTTTTGTGACGCCAAAAGAAAATATACTTAAAAGTGAATGGTAGGTTTAACACGTGTGTGTGTGTGAAATTCGGTGGCTTGCGTCCCGTGAACGGTATTCCGCAGGCTGTAGCTTCTAATTAATCTTACTTTTAATCCGTTATTTTGGTCTTCTAAAATTGGTGATTATAACCATAAATAAGTGTTTACCAATGAGAATCAAGTTGGTATTTTGAAATCAGCAGGTTTTTATTGACTCTATTTCTTAAAACGCGGCAACAGATTGAAACATGATATACACACTCACCATTTAGGTCGCATTGTACTACTGAGTCAGATATTGATTTAATGGACATCTTATCAGCATGTTAACCACTCGAGATTCCCTCCTTAGTACGAAAAAAAAAAAATCTCGCAGCAACCTTTTAATATAAAAAATATATAAAGTTTTATTATTCATGACAAGGGAGTTTATAATTACGAAGTGTAATTCTTACGCGACACGGACATGGGTTTGTCGCTACTTCAAATGGCAACGGATCGTAAGTTCTCTATTGATCATCCGAGGCTGCTTTCCATCGCAAAAAACCACCGCAAACTCCCCGCTAACTTCGGCGGCCGTCGGGTATTAGTCTCCACCGCGGGGATCGTAAGCATTGGTCTGTAGACCTCGTCAGCCCCCGCGATATTATTGCGATGAATGTGCGGGTATTTTTGGGCGTGAAATCGCGATGATTGCTGGTGAAATCGGCAGGGTCAATTGCGGGGGAATCGCGGGAAATTGGTTACTTCATTTGAAATCGTACTTTAAATGCAAGGTCATATTATATTTGCGGGGCCGGCAAAGAAGATATCGTTGTGCACGTACAATGTAGCAAATTTGTGGCCATATGAAAGTGTTATGATCACTAAAAACGATTGAAATGTGCAAATGGAGATTGGAACCTTCAGTTTCCCTTTGGTTTTCCTTCAAAATGAAGGTAATAACAAAACGTTAGAATTCCTATTCTGCGTAGAGTTGGAAGAAGCAGTTATTTTCTAGAGGTCATTGATTTTCAATTGGGTTTGTTAGGTTCGCAATCCAGGGCGAAAATTTGCTTAGTCTCCTTCATGTCGTTTAAAAAACAATTTGTCAAACAAAGCATTTTTTTAACAAGATAAACTATAATTTTTAACTATACTTTGATTACTACCAAATAGGCAGGCCTCATAACAGTGCGGACTGAAGTGATTGAATAATGTAGGCGCAATGCAAGAACGCAAGAGGGTATATATTAAGCGTGGCGCGCGCGATTCTATGCAAACACTCGAGTACATTTGGTTTACTTTTATGTGCGGAACGATAACAACCGAATAATTTCCGCCTATTTGGTGGTACTCACAGTATAATTGATTCCAAAGTATATTATTTGGCCTTTTCTTATGGTATTTTTCCATTTCACCACTGCATCACATTGCTGCAACTTATGCAACCCCAATATCATATCTGGAATTATATTTTTTTTATTTCAAACACATTTGATTAGCTTAGGCATACATTACATGCTCTATTTCTTCTTTGTATTTTAGTGTAAATTATTGAGGGCCTATACGGGCATATTCTGCACGAAGTTAGAAATAGAATTAGTTAAAATGAGGTATCAGCATTCAATAAAATAGAGCACAAGATAGCTATTTTTGTTCAATTCCAAAAATTGAAACTGTTCGTAACTACTTTCCTCGTTGAAATAATTTAATTGAACTAAGCGACTGTTATATAGGCTAACATGGACGATTCGATTCGTAAAACAGGGTCCCTTGTGTTAATTAAAGTAGTACATGTTGTCTCTGGGTCACTTCATCGTATTTACACATGTGGGTTCTTGAAAACAAATGCTGACTGCATGAAATGTGTTCTTAATTTTCCTTTAAATTTTGAAGTTTTAAGGTGATGTCTTCTTGAACTGGTATCGTAGTAACAATAATTAACATAAAGCATGAACTTGTTATTGCATGATTGAAATGAATGAGTTAGGAAGGTTTTAAAGAGTGAGCGAGTGAAAAACTTTGTAAATCATGACAAATAAACATGATGTAGCCTATGTGTGTTGGTGTGCGTTGTGGATAGACAGACGAACATTCGATGGGAGTAGATGATGGCCCACCTGTTAAAATTGAAAACTTTTGTATATGGAGCAGGCGGTGGCGGCAAGCTGCATTATAGCGCAAACTGGCCGAAAAAAGGCCTGGGACGAGCCTGAACAGGGACCGGAATTTGAAGTCACTGTGCGCGTTATTAAAATAGATCAGTGAGGGCGAGGTGGGGATTTCACGTACGGGAGCGCGACGTTTTTTAAATTGCCTTGCTTTAGTCGGTGGTGAATAATTGTACTGCAAAACTATCATCAAATCGTTTTAAAGGCCGGAAATGAGGGAGGATTGCTAAATGCAGGTCAACGAATCATTCAACGGTGGTGCATGGGCTACCCTGGGGTACCTGGTACCGGGCCTGGTACATGGTCGGCAGCTATAAAAGCAGTGACCCTGCGATTGAAAATGAGGTCAAGCGAGCCTCGTTCAAAAATGGATCCAGTTTGTAATGTTAGTCATACCAAAAAAGACTTGAGGAGTTGATTCTTCAAAACCTCCACGGATTTGAGTGGAAAACTATTGATATCAACATATTTTCGACTTTAGAATCTTTGTCAAGTTTTTATACGTGCTAAACCTAGGGGAACGGCAAAAACGACGCTTCTTATCTTGGCACGGACCCCCCTGATATGATGTGTACTTTTTGGGCAAGTGCCCTCGGAGTCCAATTTTAAGCTAAGCTGCATTTATCTAGAATGAAAGTCGTGGTTTGAAACATTGCATCGCGAATGATTCCTACAGGCCAAAACATTGGTATTGCCACAAAAATTAAGGTGATTTGAACAAAACCTTATCAAGTTATGGTCAAAAATATGATTTTTGGCCAATTTGGCGGCCATTTTGGATTTTTTGGGACCCTGTTTTCACACCTTTTTTTTCATTTTAAAGCTAGCGTGGCTAAACGATGCCCGATTTACTTCAAAGCCCCATAGAGTACTGTTGTTTTGTAAATTAATAGTGGTTCGGTCGACCAGGTGCGTTAGGGGCCAATTCCTGGTAAAGTGCAACAAATGTCATGATCACAAGCAAGGCAAAGAATTTTTTAACTGTAATATCTGGTTTTTATTCCCCTAAAGATTTTTTTTCAGCGGGGCCACTCTTCCCAGCCCCCCATTTCTCCCCTGGCTACACCATGTGGGTCGACCAAAATGGGCACATTTGGCTCATAACATCCCAACTAAACATCTTGTAGCCCTAAAACCATTTCACAGGGTAGAAATGAGAAAATATTAGCTTTTTTTTTTTTTAAAAAAGAAGTATTTTTGGGGGGGGGCCTTTGGGGTTGGGGGAGAGGCTATTTGCGATCGGCCCATGAACCCGGGGGGCATTTGGGGGTTCTAATTATAAATGGTAATATATGGAATTCTTGCGTGCATTTCTACGGCAGCCCTCGGTCCCATTGACATTACAAAATCACCTCTTTAACCCTTAGTTCAATAAGAGTAATATCATGATAATTTAGTAAATTATTGACTTCAAAATCCGCCAGGGTTGGTGGATTAACCCCACTGCAAAACAGTGTAATTTCAAATAACAGTCATTTAGAATAAATATTCATGACCAGATATAGCCTTTAGCCGAGTCTTTGTCCGATACGTGTACGAGTGCCCTGCTGTCATCAAGTCTTTGACTGGTCACGCCGGATGTTGATGCCAATTGGAATTCACTGTTGCTGTTAGGATGGCAATTTTTATCCCCCCATGAACCTTTAATATCAGGGCTTCAAGTTATTACAGAAATGTGAAATCAACTTCACACATACTGGCATGTGGTTTGGAATAATTTTCAAAGTGGAGGGGCCACTTGGCACTTTATTTGAACAATTTTCAATATACTTAAAGGTACTATCAGTGATTTGCTAAATCAGAAAATCAAAAAAATCATCAAAAATCAGATTTTTGCATTTATGGAACAAGACTATATGTATCATAACATACACAGCAAATGATAAGTCCAGAAGCAGCCTAATAAGGACAAAATCAGATATTTTAGTCATTACTGTCCGTACGGACAATTACTACAATGTGTAATTGAATGGGGATTCATGTCTCTGAACATTGCTGTTTTCTTCCTTTTCTGTCAATTTTTCAGTTGGAAAATATACTTCATAGGAGTCTTAACAGACTTATCCTTCACTTTTAAGCTGCTGCTACAAAGTTTAATATTTTGTTATCTTTCGGGTTAATCACTGATAGTGTCTTTAAATATCAGTTTCTTGCATAAGTCCCAATGTGTATCACCAATCAATTTTGAAAAGGGGGGGGGGCAGGTCCTTCTACTTTCAAAACTTCTAATTCCACCGCTGCTGCGTATGACTCTCCAGTTACAACACCACACGATAAAGCGGATAGTTATATTCAGCAGGACTAGGCTTCCGGGTCTCTTGAGAGTATCAGAATTCTGATGTACGGGTATCAGAATATGAATACCTGGGAGTATTTGTGCGATGAATTTACGTAGGCTTACGACATGAGCACCCAGGATTTGCTTGCCTCTATTAAATCAAATGTGTGTTACAAAAGCATATTTAGAGTGTTATGTAATATACAGTTTTGGATTATGTGCATAAAGATATGAAGTAATATACAGAGCTGACTGAACTTGAAGAAATGTTAACACTTTTTTCAGAGCACCCTGTACATATTTTTAATTTTTCAGCTGCAGCCGCTTGCATAACTTGCAAAGTCTATTGCGGGCATCAGGCAGTGATGATACAACCAAACCCAATGCCTTTCTGTGTATTCTTGGTATTGATAGCAGGTAAGTGATGCATGGCATGTACAACTAAACATGGCCAGATTCTTATACTTGCGTGGTAGCCTATACAGCAGCTACGTACTGTCTACCGCGGCAGCCGTTGCACAGTACCCACTGAGCTAGTTGCGATGTAGTTGCTGCAAGACAGGGGTTCCATTGGTTTGCAGTTTGGTAAGTCAGTAATGTGTCTTGACACTCTACAATACTTAACACGTTCCCCAGACTTTGGGCTTCAGCGGTTCCATTGTTTTAGCGCAGCGAAGTTGAACCATTACTGAAAGATAGCGAGACATAGCAATTCTGACCACAGCCTGACCTAGATTTTCTAGCCAGAGTGTCTCGCCTCGAGCAGGCTCTGATCATTTTTTTCTGGCAGCTTGCCCGATCGGGAAACCCCAGGTCAAATAGCACTTGCCCGAACCTTGCCCGAACTTGGCCTACTTTTTAAAATATGCATGTATTAAATCTCAAATTTTCGGTTATCAAATCAAGCCATTTAGCATTTCATATTATGTGTACTGGTGGTCATGAACATTTACTACATTGAAATTTATACTGAGTGTGAAGATATGATTATACCAGGTCTTCCGGAATCACACCACTAAATAAACTAGGTGTAGCAGACGACATCAGTGCCGAGACAGTGTTGGCGTCCGCAATATGGCCCTTGCCTAAATGAAGAGTCACAAAATGTTGATGAGTTGTGTCTTTAAATGAAATTTGAAATTAATCATAATGTGTGGACTAGTAACAAACCATTTGGGTGGTAAAGATTTTGTCTGTGCCATTTTTGTATAATTTCTGAGGGTTTGGGGAAACTGTACAATTTTAGTTTCTAGTAACACTCAACTGGGCATGAACGTTTTGAAAACATGCAAATCTGTTGATGCTCTGTAGCTAAAAAAATCAGCCTTCATCATATGACTTTTTCATTTTTGTTGAAGAGGTATGGTGCTAATCTTCCACAAAAATGAATTCAGCTTTGAAGTAACCAGTCGCTTTATAGCCGAGAAATCGACGTTTGGTGAGAGGTCATTTTGTACACAAGTCTATAGGGAGTTATTAGCGGTGTGATTCCTTCCATGGGGACTGTGATGAACTATTATTGAATTATTGGCCATGCATGAGTATCCAGAACAGCCTACAGGGCAGGGGTTGGCCGGTATTTCCCACCCTGGGAAATACCGGGCGGTAAATACCGGTATTTACCGGTAAATACCACCAGGCATATTTTGACCAAAACGGGAAATACTGGGAAATACCGGGAAATACTTAAAAAGTGACATTTTCAAAACTTAATTTTATTAAAATATCATGAAAATCAACTAACAAACACAGATATGCGCTTTCATGCAGTACATGTAAATGACCCGGGGGGGGGAGGGGTGAATGGTGTTTTCATTTTAGCAATAACTTAGCTATTGGACTCAAGTCTTTTGGATTGTAGATTCTGCACATTTCCAATTTAATCAACCATTTCTTCAACAATTATTTAATACATCAAAATTACTTACATGTAAGTGGCTAAATAGCCACAGAGAGAAATATTCACAAATTGGCCCAGTAATGAACTTTGCCAGCAGACAGTGAAGTGTACACGTATGTATGCTAAATCACAAGTACAAGTTAAGATGCACAAGTTAAAACTGGCTGGATACAGAATATCCTTCATTGCATGGCAGCTTTTATTCTAAATTCTATCATTCATTTCTTAATTTTATCTGGTCCTTTTTCATAAGAACCAGACACCTCTTAGTGTCCAGGCCTTCATTTATGGAAATAGAGGAGCCCTGCACAACAAAGGGCTCCATTACTTGCATGTCATATCAAAAACTAGGCCTTTCAGGTAACAAGGAGCTCAATATATTGAGCTCCTGAAAGTCTGTTGAGGAAAACTGTAGGAGCTCTGGAGCTCCTCAGAAATGAATGTCTGATTGTCACACCCAGGGTAGCCTCATCTGATTATCTAGTTGATACTATACTTGTTAATACTATACTTTTTGATGGTTTATTATAATCAATTAGTGGAGTGAGTTGAATTTGAATTAAACCCTTCAAACAAACCCAGATGAATACCACAACATTTATAACTATAAAATATGGTTATTTGAGGTTAACCCCTATGAGGTGTTCAAATTGTACTTACATCCCATAGTATTTCCCGGGTATCGACCAGGTATTTCCCAGTATTTCCCGGTATTTCCCAGTATTTCCCGGTATTTCCCACTATTTCCCGCCCTAGGTGGGAAATACTAGTATTTCCCGGGAAATTGCCAACCCTGCTACAGGGACCTTTAATTTAACCTGTAACCTCTTTACTTCAAAACTATTCCCCATTGTACAAAGTTGTATTACAAATTTAATATCAAAACCAATTTTTATTCAAAATATGAGCTAACAAATTTTAAGTAAACCAGTTTTCTTTTAAAATATTCTACTAGCCCGATTGGACAGGGTGGTATAACATTTTAAGTGCCCAAGAGAATTTTTCAGTGCCCCGGGCAGTCGGACAGGCGATTTATCGAGGCCTGGCCTCGAGGCTGTTTATCAATGAAACTACAACCCGATATCAGCTCGTCTGCGCACATATGTGTGCCGACGGGAGGTCAGTAATTGCCAATCTTTATTCTGGTGTGTGAAGCCCATGTTCCTGGTGTGTGAAGCCCATGAATTTGCCTAGCACGGGTCCAGGAAAAGGATTAACCTAATCAGGGCTCAAAATACACGAGGGCTAAGGGCGATTAACCCTCAGTTTTCACAAAATAGCCCCCATGAGAAATTTTGGCCTATGATAAAATGTACTATGAGGGCTACTTTTTGGCAGAATTTGCTGAAGTAGCTGCTCAAGTAGCCCCCGCAGAGACCCTTGACCCTAAAGGCTAGTAGTTGCCCACTAAGTGAAGAGAATGCGGACATGGTGTAGACAGTCCCGGAGTAGGCATGCAGCTTCTATGTGTCTACGAATACCCCACAGTTATACACTGCTATTTGATAGTTAAACAAAATGGGGGGCGCTATACCACTAGTTCTTTGTTTAGCATTTTGGCCATTGTGAGGAAAATCATTACAAAATGGAAGTGGGCATGATCAAAAAAGCCTCACATTTATTCTGCAGTGTTATGCCAAAATATTAAAAAAACAAAATTGGCCTTGAGAAATACTTATGCGCTGAGAACTGCTTTTACGCCGGGCGTATGTTATCCCAAGGCTAATTGGTTTAGACAGTGCTGTGTGTTACACTATCCGTCTATGCAGCAAAAATGCATGGAACCCTGGCCAGCGAGTATACGTCTCTGGTAGGTAATCTGTGCCTACATGATCGGTAGTAGATATGTATTTGTGAGTTCAGCACCTTCTGTTGTATTCATGTTCATTAGAATAGATATATCAAAAAAAAAAAAAGCTGATCACAAAATTTGAGGGATTACGATATTGTGGGTTTTGTGATTATGAGGCAATTGCCTAGTGTTTCCCGCGGTCCCATAGGGTACTGTGCAGTTAATTTCTGTCTGTTTACGGGGACAGAAAATTAAAAAAATGTGGATTTTTCTTACAGATACAACCGAATTTGCACGTAAAGATTAGGCACATGGATTACAAGGGCAACAGGTCAGATTGATAGTTGAAATCTCAGCTTTTGCAGTGGGGGATTTAAGAGTCAGCAAGTGTCAGCAGCCCGAGGACAGGGCCCCTAAAAATATTGCTCTCAGGGCACCTTCAGGCCACCCTTTAGTCGCCCACTAAGGCGACCATTGAGTCGCAAAAGTGGGCCCCACCAAAGCTGCTGAAGGGCCCTTTTCCTTAATCCGCCAATGTTGTTTGGGGTAAGTCGGGCGGGTGGGGGGGGGCACAGGTTGTGGATCAAAAAATTCCCCTGTAATGAGAGAAGATACTTTTATAAAATAATTCAAAACCAATGCTCTTTATGGCTGTGAATGGGCAATAACGTAGGGCACCAGTAATGACGCATGATTTTAAAATTATTCCACATAATCCATATTTTTCTGACAGTAAATTTGAAAAAAACAAAAAAGTCTGGCCCCCAACCATATGCATATTAAGGTATTCCAATAGTTTAATGAAAATAAACTTAGACGCATCTTTTTGCGAAAATATTACCTTAACCTAACACTGTTACAAGGAAATTTTCTGAGATACAAATTTCCTAAAATTTGAGGCTGATTGATGTGTAGAACACCTAACGAGCAATGTTGCAAACAAGTTTGAAGGAGGAAAAAAAAAAATTTTGAAGTAGTAGCGTGGGAACCAATTTAGAAAAAGAGTATCGCATAAAACTAGCTAACTTTTACTGTAAGCACCTCGGGTATAAGCCCAACCCTAAAGAGGGAGATTTTAATTCAAAATAGCGGCGTTGGCTTATACCCACGGAGGGGCTAGATTGGGAGCAAATATTCAGATACAAAATTGCAAACAACATAATCAAGAGCAGATTATAATTAGTAACCAGATTTACATTTAATGTACACTTTAGTTGTAGCCTGTCTATTAAAAAATAAAAATAAAGTTCAATTTTCCCATCACATTCTCAAAGTAATTATAAGCAAACAAAGCATCTTCATGCCCATTGGGCCCTGAATGCTAAAATTACCCATTGGGCTTTACCCGAGAGTGTATGCTAGCTCCTCTATTTTCTTTTAAAAATGGGTGGGTTATACCCGTAGGTGGGCTATACCCGAGTGGTTAATTGTGACGTCAAGGTTTGGATTTTAACAACTGTGATGGAGGGTCAATCATCCTGTAATAGATAAATTGGTACTTAGTTGATGTGGTGAAGAGGAAGAACATCCGGAAAGCTCTGAGGTTGATAGTTTTTGCCATTTCAGGTACAATGAAGGATGTCGAGAGTTAGCCAACTATCTGCGTTTTCACGTTTGTACATCAGGGAGGAGGAGCTAGAAAGTAGTGGACAAGTATGCAAGCTGGCTGCTCTACATGGGGGTTGCCTTAAACCGTGACCCATCGGCCAAACTTTTTTTCTGACGCACTTTTTTTTTCTGACACTTTTTTTTTCTGGACACTTTTTTCTACACACTTATGAATTCGAACTTAATGGAATAAACTTGTACTTTATTCCTTGAAGAGGTTTTCCGAATTCATAAAATGTAGTTCAGAAAAAGGTGTATGTTGTCAGATGGGTCAGGTTACGGAAACCCCCTATTATAAATGTAGACTAAAACAAATTGTATGCTTCAGCTACATCTGGTTTGGAAATTTGTAAGGTAATCTAGGCAAACTTCATACTGGCAAGTCTCTTGGTCAGTAGTCACACTTGCGAATCTATCCCCTCATTAGCTCTCGTTGCGACTGCCAATACATCGATCCAATTCCATGAAACAAAGACTGATTAGTATGGTGCATGCAGTTGAGCTCAGGTTCACGTCCAGTTACTGAATTTCTTGACCAATTGGAAAAAACATTCCATTTAACTGGGGTATGTTGTAATGATTGCCATTAGCCACTATATGGTTGCAACCACAGCAATTAGGAGAGAAATGTATATGCACTGTCTAATCATTGAGCTAGTAGCACTTACCAGTTCTTCCCATTTTTTATGTCAATATTTACGGCTTCAACAAGACATTGAACGCTGATATTGCACCCTAAACAATGACATAGGTCCATAGCAAAACTGGACCCTTAAATGCCTCCTGGGTAGGACTGTGATAAAGATTCCAAAATGATACCCTATTATTTTATTTCTTGCGCAGTGGTGACTTCATGGATAGTTTGACTTGAGTTGGAAGATGGTTTGAGTTGTGTGGCCTTAGTTTCGGGGCTTTATGCCCTTTGTTTACTGTTGTAACCAAGATTATTTGTGTGGTCAGGCTGTAGGAGTAAAAGGTCACTACTAAAAACACAATATTTCATTGACTAATATTTGAATGGTAAATTCCTGTTTTATCAAAATTGTGACCAGGAAGGGTCAACTATTATAAGCCCTTTGCAGCTTAAGTTCTCCCTCACTTGCTATGAGACTGCCTTTGTTTCATTTCCCATCAAACAAATTTTCTATCACAGTGATTGTAATAGATGATTAATAATAATTGTCTTCGTATGGTATTTTTATATGCAGCGCGGGGTTGATTGAAGAAGGAAGTTATTGATGGTAGTTTCCAACAAAATGATTTATGTTGTCGTCTATGTGTACCAAAAATGGAGTTAAACCTGATAGCAATAACCTTAAAAAAAAAAATAAAAAATAAAACAACCTTACCTTATTTTTATATTTTAATTGAGTTGACCCTTCCTTGTGGCAATTTCAGTAAAATCCAATTTTAACATTTTGAGAGACACAGAGTTGAAGCGAGACACATGCCTGCGACTCCATTTTGATGATTATGTGATGAAAACCATCTAAATGGCAGAGGATCTGAGAACCTACCTACTGGCACAACTTTTTCTGACATGCTTATGAATTCCGGAAACTGAACGAATAACCTGTGCCGTATTCTGTGAAGGGTTCGAATTCATAAGTGTTGCAGAAAAAAGTGTCAGATGGTTAAGGGTTTTGGACACTTCCCATCCAAATGACCTGTGTGGCAAGAGTGGCCATTATTGACTCCAAAGTTTTGAAAACACGAGTATGTTTGTGTTTAGACTTGTTGGGTCACAAAAATAACTTGTTTAAAATAAACAAAGTAACAGCTTGGATGGTTATTTTTGTTTTTATATTTGCAATTTAGTTGTTGAATATTTAATGATCTTGATGAGTTTTAGAAATATGTGCTTCTCTTTTAAAAACATGATGAAACCATATAAATCTGAATTGAACCTATGGCCATGTAATCATTTGTGTCATCACGTGTATTGGGTGGCATCTTAGTAGTTACTCTTGTTTTTTGGATGTTATGATGATCTCCAAAAAATAGCTGTTTTAACATAAAGGTAATTGCAAGCAATAGTTCCTTTGCAGATTTTAACTCTCAAAACAAACAAACAAAAAGTAAGAGATGGGTGTCATGAAGCCATGAAATGAAAAGATAATGTGGATGCGATGGATGACAAAGTCCTAAAAACAAATCTTGGAACACTTGAGTGAAAACCAGCCCCTTTCCCGTTATGCCCAAAGTTGACAGGATCTGTGTTGCGAAATTGTGAGCTCTGTGCAGTATTTCTTTGAGGCCTTTCACCACTTTCTCATTAGATTGATTGACCCTGTCATTTCATGACACAAAGATACAATGGTTTGTTTTTCCTTAGATTTGGTTATTTGTAATACCGGCGGAGATAGTTCATTTGTGTATTTTAAACCCAGTCAACTACCATTACATACTACATACATAGGACATTGGAGTACACTCAAGACTACATGTTTGACAGAAAAACAGGTACCAAACTGAGAAAATAGTGTATACTTGATTTACCACCAAATAGGCGGGACTTATTCAGTTGTTATCGTTCGCGAGTAAAAGTAAAACCAAAATGTACTTGAGCGTTTGTATAGAATTGCGCGTGCCACGCAAAATACATGCGACCTCTGGCGGTGTCTTGCACCTTCATTATTCCATATCGTAGGCATGTCAATACGCCCCTGCACAACCCTGAAATCACGCACGACAGAACACTACACACACGCTCAAGCACGAACACCGTCAAAAACAACTTTTTGAAAAAATTGTATTAAAAAAACGTTGATATTTTCAAAATTGATTCAGATTTCATGTTTAGATAGGCCTATACTACTACCTGTCAAATTTGTTACGATACAAGCAGTAAACTTTCCGAAGCAGCAAGAGAAAATATTGTAACAAAAATTCATTTTGCCATTTCACGCGGCACTGAATGATTGAAAGTCACCGCGGCGGCACGTGACTGATTGTGGCTATTTTCGGGTGTGCTTCAGTGTTTTTGGGGCTTTCCCGGTGTGTGATACGTGGTGCTACAATGCCCATATTTGGGTATTCAATTCAAAGTGACGTCATACCAGGGTACCGACGATTTCCAAATTGATTGCTTTACTCAATGTGTAATACAACGGGCACAAGAACCCTGGGTCCCAAACCTGCCGCTGACATTTTTCCACTTTTGCAGCATCCGGCATGAAAATCGTTTGATTAGTAGTTCAATTATCCTTCAACAATATTTCTACCAAACAGCAAGTCGAAATTCGAACGAGATCAACCCCGCCGGCCATTGTATTTGCGCGGACGAGTAACAACTTGACTTCCAGGTTTACGACGCCATTTTTAAAAATTTTCAAAAAACAATCACACACACCACACACGCTTCAGATCAGCTTGACGATATGGATGATACGCGTTGTAAATTGTGGTCATCCAACCAATAACAAAGTTTGTTGTCAAAACTCTGAAACTCCAGGTAAATTCTTTATAAGTTAGAATATAACTACCAAAAAAAAGCAGGAATAAACTTGCAGAAGATGGAAACTGCGATCATCAAGGAGGAACTGCGGGAATGCATTGATGAAGTAGAGGATTCTTTTACACTTAAATAAATGATCTTTCCTCTATCCTGTGGGGATCTTCATAGTGTATTTCATGCCAAATCTTTAGAGGACCTTTTGTCCTTCTTTTGTCAATCTGCTTAAAAAGGGTGAAATTTGTATTATTCGGTTGCCTTTTTTTTTAAAGATAATTTAACATTTTAAAAAAAAAAACTTTTTAAAGGTTAAAAATGCAATTATTGGGATATTGGTTGCAATGGGAACCATTTTAATCAATATTTGGCTTGAATTTATGTCATTCAAGTCACAATTTCCCAAACATATGGTGTTGGCAAATATGAACAGTCCGTTATTACATTGTATGGATGGGGTACAATGCCAAAATATTGCTAAAATGGGCTAAATGGTCATTTTTGGTATATTTGGTGACCATGGCACAATTTTTAATGAATGTTTTTGATTTTGGAATTTTATTTCATCCAAGTCACAATTGCCCAAACTATGGATGTAGGGTACAAAGCATCCATATGATTAAAAAAATGGGCTCAATTGGTCATTTTTGGTATTTGGTTGCCATGGCAAACTTTAATGAATGTTTTGACTTTGAATTTTATTTGCATCCAAGTCACAAGTGCCCAAAACTAGTATGTTGCAAATATGAAGGCTTCTAGCATAAAGCATTGTTGAGTTAAAAAAGTTAGAATAAAATAACATTTTAATGTGCTAGAATTTCTATTGTTTCCTCTTGTCATCACTGGTGCCATGTAACTATCTATCTATATATAAAACACCATAGACTAATTTCAGGAAAGGCCTAAATAAAATAATAAAAATCTGTAACCTCTTGATGCTTTATCCGACTATTCATAATTCAAAAAAAAATTTCATATTTTTTTGCTGCATAGATCTAAATAAAACACAGTCAAATTCATGCAGATAAAATTATGGCATGATTGCCTAATATCCGTTCGGCACTGTTATGAAGCCCACCTATTTGGTGGTAATCAAAGTAATAGACCAAAATATGCTGTGGTAATTTGGGTGGCACTTGGTACTACAGAACCCACATTATTTGTGGTAGTGTTAGTAGTTTCCTTTGGATAAGTTAATTGCTCAGATGGCCAACTATTTGGCATTTAGGCCTATGTTTTGGTTTATTGAAGTTCATTTTTTAAGATGTAAAAAAAAACCTCAGATAATGGAAGTAAAATCATATACAAAAACACCAATATTGAAAGAATGAAGTATTTGAGGAAATTTGCACACCGTCCTCCTGCAAATAGACATAGCAGCACTGCATCGTTGTCTCAAAATCTACACTAACAGCTGATTATGGTTTAACACCAGATCTATTACCGAATAAACATAGCATCAATAATGTTTATTGTTTGAGGTCCAACTGAACAGGTCATGGTGCACAATATATGCTTATAATCTGGGATATCCCAGGGAAAGGCTTTTTTAATCTGAAGTCGGAATTTTGATACACGCGTATAGAATTACATAATAAACGTACCTTGTTTTTTATGACACAGTTTGAGCCAACCACTCGATATGTTATCACCTCCATGACAGTAACAAAATACAAAATACTTTTTGATGATTTTTTTGATGTTTCGGATCAGGAGCCAATCTCATGCTTGTCCCTTTTAATTATCTGTGTATTTAAATCATATGCACAAAATGGTGTTGCTTTGTGCTACTTGGTAAGTTGAGATGTTTGGAATTGCTCCTCATCATTGCATGGTTTGCTGTGGCGCATGTAGATCCTTGACTGACATTGGAGTATATGAGGGTGTTCCATAGCAATGCATTCACCTCCTGCAAGGTTAATCTTTTGTGTAGAAAGAATTTAAAATACGATTGAACTGTATGCTCCCATTCGTATTGCCTGCCATTGGGGCTCTCCTCGCAAATGACCAAACAGTGCAACGAGCGACTACAGTAGGAAAGCCCATAAGATTACTATTATTACCACTGTGAGCTCTCAATTCTAAAACAGTTGACTCTACCACCATTGGCAAAATTCAAAAAATGGCATGTACATCCAATTGTGGGTAACAAAGCAAATTACCTGATTTATTATCTGCAGTACACAATGTGAACATGTTATTCCAAAAAAAATTTGTTAAAGGTGCAACGAGAAAATTTTGAGGCTCCCAAATACTGTGTCATAATAGTATTTCATATAGATTAACACTCAATAGATTTCTTAACCACGATTTTGCTACAGAAAATGCTTAAAGAGAGAGAAACGGCCCATTTGTTTGCGAATATTTCAATATAAACATAGCTGAATTTCGTATTGGCTCCTATACGAAATAGAATTTTACCCATTTGTTTACCAAGAACTTTCTCAGCTGAATCGCTTTCATATAGGGAATTTTTCTATGGAAAGCTTTTTGTTTTTTTTACTCGTGGCAAAAATCCGTACTTTTCAATTTTTTAGGGACACCTGATATGTGAATCTCTCTCGTTGCACCTTTATATACTAGAAGCCTTTCATATATCTATTAAATAAAATTTGTTTTTTTTTCTTTCTTTCTTTAAAGTATGAGGAGGAAGCAGCAACAGGAGTTTAAGATCTCAGCTTCCTGGACATGGTCACGGATTCACCCCTTATTGGTGTGCATTTCAGTGCAAGAGGTATAACTAATGCTAAATATCAGCCTTGTGTCAGGTCAGGTTTTCCTTTTTAGGGCCTGCTTACTGGTATCCTGGAACCAGTACTCCTGTCCCAGGGCCGAGTCATCTCGGCTAACCCGTCACCCCCCCAAATCAATTTTTCTAAGGAGATCTGATGAGTAGGGTAGCTGGCATGGTTACCCTGGTAGAATAAAAAGAAGGTCTACTTACACAAGGTCGTCAGCTCTGCGGAGCTATTGATGGCCATTCAGCACGTTGCCTTGTATGTTGGGGACATGGTTGCCCAAAGGCTCCTAGGCCCACCGCCAAAAATGGATTGTTGTCATGAAAATCATCCGTGTCAATTAGCGTTTTGCTCCATAAACCCTCAGCAGTAGCAGTATTGCTGAGTGTTTGGTGTATCCGGCCACCCCCATAGCAGGGACAAATCGGATTTTACAACTTTGGTTTTAACTAACTATTTACCTGATGTATTCTTGGCTTGGAATCAGGCAGTTAATACCACTTAATCTAAGGTTGTGTGTTGCAAAGTCTGCATGTGTAATTCCTTTGAAAGCTCTGCAACTAGGATTGTAGATTAGTTGACTGCCCAAGATGTTGCTGTCTCTGCTAAATCATTGTTGTGGCTTACAAATGCATGTGTGATGCAACATATACAACCTTTTGATTATGTGGTATGTACTACCCTCCTAGCTTCAAAAGGAGACACATGTAGGATACTCAGTTTGACGACTTTGTCAAGGCCGAATTAAATACCAACATAAGATTGCCTTCACCCGGTATAATTTTAACAGAACATGTTCAATGAATAAATTATACTACTGTATGCCATCGTGTTTTTTCTTTTAAAAGGTGAAAACCATTGTGTAATACATGGTGTTCCGCAAAAAAATTGGGCAAGCAGATAAACTCCGTTTTCTCAAACCTAATGAAGCTGTGATTTAATTTTCATACAGGATGTTAATTATCCTATTTGTATAAATTTGTGCAAATCCCATGAGAATCCGTCCATGCAAGCTAAAGATATAACAGATTTTAAAGGGCATCTGTTTTTCATCCTTTCAATGGGATTTACACAGTTACCACCTTTGTTCCGTTCTGTTCTGTGGCTGTCGGTGAGTTATTTCCAACACATTGAATGTACTTAATATTCATGGCTTACCACTAATTATTACAACTGAGGACAACACCATGCACACGATATTATTTTAGATTTATAATGGCAAATAGGCATTAGAAAATAATAAACTCACAATGATTAAAGCCTACATATGTATTCTTAAAATATGATCAGCACAATCACAACGTGTGCCTTTTTTCTATTGTGTTTATCTCTACCTGTGCAGTTTGTCGTTATAACATATTTCTGGCTAGAATATAAACTTTGCAAACTAGAGCACCTGGGTTCGCGTTTTTCTTTCTGCGTTTTCTTTTTCTCGTCCAGGCTCAGATTTTGGAAATATCTAATTATGGAGGGACGCACTGAATTTCATCAATCAGAGGGGGTTTGGGGGTCCAAAATTTCAAACTGGAATGCAGGCAACCCACTCATTGTTACTACTGTGGGAATTGAAAACCCCCAATTTTTACATCTTTCCGGAGATAAAAATGTGTACCGATTCACAACCTTAATATTTTTAAAGGCGCAAGTTTTTGTCTCAGCGATTTCGTTGCGATACCTGCCAGATATCCATCCCAAAGTTCTTCATTCAATAAGACGGGCCTGATGTTGTGCCGATCTCCAAATCGAAAAAATCAAATTTCCATAAACTACAACTTAAACCAATCTGCGAACGTAAGCACGGTCCATGACCATTTCATGACATGCTAGGGAGTCTGTCATGCTAGGGAGTCTGTCATGCTAGGGAGTCCAAAATGGCCGACCGGACATAAAGTGATGTTGACGCGAAACTTTCCTCAAGAATTTCATCTTTTAAACTTTCAAAAATGCAAAACCCTGTCATTTGTTATAGTAGCGAATATGTTTTTCTGTTGATTAGTGGGCATTTCGAATAATTTCTCAAAGTGAAAACCATTTTTCTTGGCGATGTATTTCCTAGGCTAGGCTTACAGAAATGTAGTAGATGACGGCCTGTAATATGAAGCCCCGTGTGTATGTTGCCTCAAAAATGTTTGGAACTTTGGATGTAAAGGTGAGAAAGGGCAAACTTTGAAAACATTCAAAAATGCCTTTTAAGTGTATATTACTTAGTGAAACTTAATTGTCTTGGGGTAAAAGTTAGTCATTCTGTTTTCCTTTTGCTTTGCAATGTTTCTGTTTGCATTGAGTTCTCTTGAATTTTGATATTATATTTGGGAGATTGAGTGACAAGTCGATATAGGGCCTTTTTGGATTGAAGGTGCAATTAAACTTAAAGGTGCACTCCCCAACTGCCCATTCATTAATGGAGTGAAGTACATTTCTGACCATGACGTGGAGCGATCGGAATGGACTTCATGACATATGCCATGTTTCGAGAACCAAAATTTTTAATAACACCGCTTAATTTACCACTTTGGACCCCTTGTTTTCTCTGGTTGGACCCTTGTTTTCAGCTAAAGTAGGGTTAAGGGGTCCAATTATCTTCCACTGGTCCCCTTACTTTTACCATGCAGCGCTCCCCCACACCAACCCACTACCCCCTGATTTGGCAAATATGTTTGAATATCATAGTAAATTCTTTTTACAGGAGAGAAATTAAAATAGCTTTAGTGACATGTCCTTTGCGGCTCGGCAGTCCCTGTTGCCTGGCAAATTTTAAACAAGAACCCATATCGTCGCCCACTCACATCTGTCGTATTTACAAACACACGTTTTCCCCGAGAAAATCGCAATTCAAATTCTACCGCGACATTTCATGTCATATACGTAGAACGAACCTAAAGAAACAGCTACACTTTACTGTTTTGAAGAAACATTTTAAAGAAGTCAATATAAACAAAATACAACTATGAGCTGGCAATTACACATTATCTTAATTCGGCTACAAAGTTATCAGTCTGTATGGGAAATCACAAATAATGTATATTGCAAATATGACGCATATTACCCGTTGTTTTTCATTAACGTAAAATACCTATTGAAAGCTTGTTAACGAAATAACGATGGAAATACGGTCAAAATAGTCCGTATGTCTTCTTCTTGCGT
The DNA here is from genome assembly GCA_023653785.1 of Ophioderma brevispina. Taxonomy (NCBI): domain Eukaryota; kingdom Metazoa; phylum Echinodermata; class Ophiuroidea; order Amphilepidida; family Ophiodermatidae; genus Ophioderma; species Ophioderma brevispina. The sequence goes on along the minus strand of JAMKCH010085827.1, from coordinate 5,701 downwards.
AATGAGGCAGCAGCTAAGTATGTTGTAAGCGTTGGAGCCAACTCACTGTTATTGGTTGGGGTTTGATAATCTGTGGTCCCACCGGTGACGAAAGTGGGCACTCATTTAGAATTGATCCGCAGTCAGTCTGTTCTGTAGAACCACATTGGCAGGCTGGCGATTGGTCCGCAGCCCTCAATTGGTGCATATTGCTATTAAGCGCCGACTCCTGTGCGAATCCTTTAAGGTGAACCTTCCTTGCGTGGGAGATTTGCTGCCAGGTGGTAGGTCTTTCTTAGTGTACTAGAGAGTTGACTGTCTTGGTTATCTAGCCAGGCAGTATTCCATGCGTAAGATGTTTGAAAGGGGAACGGAGTTTAGCAGCATGTCGCAGAAAGGTCGGCGAAGCGCTCTTCTGTCTACCGTTTGGTGTTATCTTTGACAGGTTTATGGCACTCAGTCTAGTTGTCAGCATGGGCCTTGTTCAACTATTTATGCCCGTGTGTCTTTCTCTCCGAAGTGCTGCAGGTGCATTGCCTGAGAGCACTGGTAGGAGTTCAGATGGAGTAGGACGAGGCAGCCAGTGATGTTCTCAGGTCTCGTTGAGTCGCTGTGTCAGCTTCTTTTGTGTGAGAGCTGTTCCACCATGCTGGGGCGGCCTATTCAGCAGTGCTGTAGACAGCTCCAAGGCATGGTGCGTAGGGTCGTTGGGCTGGCCCCCATAAGATCCCGCAAGTCGGCACAGGAGGTTATTTCGCTCGAAGATTACCTGGCGCATACTACTCGAGGTGCTGCTGGTAAGCTGCCGGTCAAGCTCACTCCCAAGTAGTGGTGTGTATTGTATGGCAGAGAGGCGCTCCATTGAGGTTGGATTGAAGCTGACGATGTTGCCGCTTTGGGATGTTGAGGTGGAAGGCCGTAGCGGTGGTCTTGGATTCGCTCAGCTTCAATCTCCATGGTCTGATATATGCTGCAATTAGGGCCATGTCTGTAGTAAGTGTGCATGCTTTCTACTTCTGTCCATTTGCTGTCTGAGTGGAGGAGTGCAACTCGGTGGCGTAGCCATAGTGTCTAGATGTTGTTGGAGGTAAATCTCTGATATCCAATTGAACAGCATAGGAGCCAGTACAGCTCCTGTGGGACCTCTTTCCTCAGACGGACGCAGAGACTATCTCACTCTGCCCATCCAACTGGTCTGCGAATAAAGCTACCATTGCAAGCAATGTTCATATGAATGTACAGGTGAACGTCCCGGATGGTCCCGAGAAGCTTAGTGTCAGGCCCTGGTGCCACATTATGTGAATCGTTTATTTTTGTATCGGCAACATCCAACGCTATATCAAACCATTAAATGATGGCGATTTTAAAATTTAAAATACGACAGTATGTGAATCGGATTTGATGATTTTGAGGAAAATGACAAAAATTGTCCTCACATTTTTTGAAACTTTGTGGTGGCAGACTCGATGAACTAAGTAGGTAGGCGGAATTTCGTAAAAACCTCAAATTTGAATCGACAGTATGTTGATGCGGGCGACGATATGTATAATGACACACAGATACACAAGATGAGAACGTAAAAAAATGTGACGGTTTTATAATTATAAACACAATTGGAAGAATTTGCCATTCATATTTCATTGCCAGCTAGAGGATCACACATGTTTCATTATTGTAATATCGCTACTTAACATTGACTTGAATCTAAATTACACTACACAGCACTGCTTTTCTTAAAATCTGTTCACTTACATCTTTAAACCCCCAGAAACACCCAATTTCAGATTTAGTATGTAGGCCTAAAGTTATTATTAATATTGTGTACGATATTTTGTTCCGATACCGCACTGTAATTAATTTAGTATCATATCACCATCACCTTCAGATTCTTAGGTTAGCATTAGTCACTGCACTGATTGAGCCACAAATCGAACTATCTGATATCCGCATAATCCTAACTGTGTAAATCCCCTTGGAATGGATGAAAAACAATAGTCTTTAATATTCGTTGATATCTCTGGTTTGCGTGGGCGGATTGTCATGGGATTTGCACAAATTATAAAAAAGATATCCTACATGAAAATGAAATGCACAGCTTTAGCAGTTTTGAGAAATTGGAGTTTATCTGCTTGCACCACTTTTATTGGGACACCCTGTATGTAGAAATAGTAGTAAGAAGTAAATCCAAAGTTTTAAATCCGGTTTTGTCCCCGTGAACGAGGGTGGCCGGATTCACCTCACTCAAAGCAACCACCCTTACTCCCTCCCACTTCACCCGATTCAATGCATCCTCCATCCTCAGCCCAACCTACTCTCCTCCTGCACTTGCTTCTTCCATGTCTTCTTTGGACATCCCCCCTCCCCAAACCTCCCACCTCAAACTCAAAAGCCCTTCTTGAAACATGCTCGTCATCCTTCCTCAGCACGTGTCCATACCAATGAACACTATTCGCCTTTGCCAACCGGTCCACCTCTTCTTCCAAACCCAACATCTGCATCAAGACCTCAGTCTTCATCCTATCCATCAACTTCACACCACACATTGGTCTCATCATTGCTCTCTCTGTCCTCAGAATCCCCATGTCATAAATATATTATTTTCTGCAGGATATGTTTTGGGAATATATTTCTAATTTTGTTTTTACTGAATGGTTTAATAATCTCCAATTCCAATTAGTGACTGCTCATTTTATTATCACTGCTATACTTGCAGGTCACAAGCAACCCTTTGACCCAATGGCATTGGAGAAGTGGCCTCTTGTACAGGCCCATGCCTTGGAAGACTTTGCTATGTAAGTATCATCCCTAGAATGAGAGCTGTTCATGTTGAAAAGACATGTTTTAAGATACCCAATCCAGTTTTTCAGGTTTGTCCCCCGCACGTGGATAAGCATTTCATTAAAAAAAAATATTATGATTCTCCAAATTTTGCGTATAATCGTGTCCAGCCGTTTGGATAGTGAAGCAAAAAGTGATTAAAGACACATCAGTGATTTTGAAAATTTGAATTGAAATTTGCAGAATTGCTGCAAGTGAAGGATGAAGTCTGTAGAATCTTATAAGTTACCTTTCCCAGCTGTAGAATTGACAGAAAAGGAAGAAAACGGCAGTGTTCCAAGATAAAATTCGGCATCAATACGTGTTGTAGAAGTGTCCATACGGACAATTAATGACTATAAACTCCGATCCTGTCTTATTAGGTTGCTTATGGTCTTATCATTTGCCAGGTTTGTTGGAACCTGTGTACTGTTACAGACATGCAAAAATCTGGATTTTTGATGATTTTTCATTGCTGAGTAGGCAAATCACTGATAGTGTCTTTAATTGGCTGACCCTTCGGCGCCAGTATGCATGGCGGATCCATAGGATTCGAAAAATGTCTAAAATTACCGGGGGGCGGAATGAAGAGCTTGTTGTAAATGGTCCAAAATAGCTCAAAATGGCTGATTTGCAAGAATTGCGGAATTTACACGGGAAGGGGGGGAGGCGAGGCCCCCCGCCCCTCCCTGGATTCCGCGCCGGTTATGTGTGTTAATTAGTGTGGTCTCACCACATTTTGGAGACGGTTTTTTTTTTTTTTTGTTTTGTTTTTTTTTGTTCATAATCAAAGGACACCACAATTTATTGAGCCGAACACTGTTCTGTTGTACTGATGAAAAAATTTGAACTTTTTTGACAACAAAAAGTTTGGTGCGTAAAGTGCATATGGAGGGACGAGTGTCGATAGGGTCCCCAACCTTCAATAATGTGATACCATGTAACAACATACAGTTTTAAGTGATACATAGTTCCAACAGTGAACTTTGAAGTGAGTTGTGTTCAAAAAATCCGACCACAAACATGTTACGGTGTTAGGCAAGGGTGATTTGAGTGCGTTTTTGATCGGTTATTTTAAAAGGGGCATGTTTGATCGTTTTTGGGATCCGCCTGATTTACCTGGAAGTAGTTCCTTGTATCAATCAGATGAAAGGCCGTATTTCTCATTGTCGTCATGAAATTTGAGCCATCAGATCCATTTCATTTCAAAGATAAAAACAAAAAGCAACCAAATTATGGTGAACCACTAAATATTAGGACAGATTGAATATGGCTTTTTTGCAATGTGCCTTATTGCGTTCTACCATCAAAACCAAAGTTTGTTTCCCATGGTACGTGATGGGACGTCGTATGTGCAAGTGCAGGCTCTTAGATACGTAGAGAACACAATAGGCATAGATCAGAATAAGCACCTTTTAGAAAAAAACTAAGAGTAGCATTGATTTTAAAGAAAAAAAAAACACTTTGGACGCATGTAGAAAGGTTAAGAACAAATCAGAGCATGTTTCTACAGGGGGGTCGTTTACTGCATCAGACAAAGATTAATCTGTTATCTGGCTCAGTAGAAACAGACTGCTATTTTAATGCAATGCAGTATGGCAAAATCAAACCTGCTGAGAAGGTTTTTTACACTTGCACACTTCTTTCCCCAGTTGAAACAGCCAAGAGTGGCATTTGCTCTGTTGGGCTGGAAATGATGCCAATGTCACGTTGGTAATGCGACTTCCGCTGAGTGCACCATTCAAATCACCAGCAGTTAACTGTCATTTTCTTTTCAGAAGTGAATCAACATCAGTAATATTGATGAACCCATAATAATTCTTTTAGTTTATTTTACATCTACATCTATATAAAAAAAAAAAAAATAACTCAAGACTATGATTAAATAACGTAAGGAGAATAGGCCTACACATGCACATGTGTAACATTCTCAAGAGAAAGAAATGCATGGAAATTTCTATGGAACAAAAAAATCTGAGCATAAGTTGGTAACTCAATTTTGTTGTATCTCATGTTATAATATATAGATTGTACCAATTTTGTGTGCTGTAGTGTTTGCATGTATTTAAGATGTGCTCAATTTATATATGTAAATATTTGTTCATTTTATGGTCTTTTTCTTTTCTTTTGTTCAAAGGGGAGGATTTTTCACCATGGTGCACAAGGCAAGTAGTAGTAGTAGTAGTTGTCATTATCTTGGTCCCCTCCTCAAACCACCCACCCCGATCTCAAGGACCTTTCTTAAAACATGCTTATCATCCCTCAGCCCATACCAACGTACACCATTCGCCTTCTCATTGGTCCACGGCTTCTTCCAAACCCAACTTTTGCATCAAGTCATCAGTCGTCTTCCTATCCATCAACTACACACCACACATCGCTCTCTGTCCTTCTCAAACTCCATCCCATCTCATTTTCACTCAGACACCATGTCCCACCCCCATACAGCATCACCGATCTCTAACAACTTTTATACATGTAAAAATCTAACACCCTTTCTGCACATTAAATGGATTAGGGTTAGGCTTAGGGTTGTTAGGTTCAAGGATTAGGGTTGGGCTTAGATAATTAATAATGTAATTGTACTCTGAGCAAAGTCATTCTTGCAGTTTGACTTTATTACCTTTGTCATAATGTGGTTTTAAGAGGTTGAGCTCTGAATGCATTGGTAAAAAATCAATGCATGTGTGCTCAGTTTGACGACGTATAATGGCACAAGCCCTGCCAGTATGAGTTTGGTCAAGCTGAAACAAGTGCATTGATTTTTGCCAATGCACAAGAAACTGAAAATATGCAGACATTAACCCAGGGGTTCTCAATAGGTGGCCCGCGGGCCAAATCCGGCCCACCAACCATTGATTTTTGGCCCTCGACTTGCTCTAAAATATAAAGGGAAACATAAGAA
>JAMKCH010085826.1:0-60573 GCA_023653785.1 Ophioderma brevispina | reverse complement strand
AGCAGCCTAATAAGGGAAAATCGGACATTTTAATCGGTATTGTCGGAAGAGACACTTACTTCAACACTTTGATTGATGGAGGATTCCAGATCTTTGAATAATGCTTGTTTTCTCCTTTCTTCACTTGGAAAAATACTCAGGCGAATTCATGCACAAACTTATACTTCAATTTTAGATATCCTGCCAACTTTTAAATATTTTGATCTTTTGGGTGGCTCACTGATCGTGCCTTTAATAATACAATGCAGAGCAAAAAGACATTTTCTTATACATGCGTGATGTTGTCATTTTTCCAATTGGTTAAAACTACCAATATATGTATGAAGAACCCCCCCACCCATACACAACATCGTCATCCCCTCGCCCCTTCTCTTACTCTCTGACCTGCTTATCCATCAATCTAATAGAAACCCATAATCAAATTACCACCCCAATCTTACCATCTTATTGCTATTATTCCCAATCCATTTTAAAGTACACATCCTGCATAAACTGAAAGGAAAGGCATGAGTAGCTCTAAAGGCCTTCTATTAGTTAACCCCCTTGATTTGATACATGTATTTACAATGGGTTCTATCAAGTGGCATTTGCTGTAAAAATTTGCATGTCAGAAATGTCTTGGGTCCCACTATTTCTCAGGGTGACCAATTTTCAGTGGCAGTTTTAAACATTCCTGAATTTTTAGCCACAAAAACTTTTACACATGATTTCCCAAATAAAGGATATTTAAGAATAATCAAATGGAAAATCTTTTTTTGGCAGAAAAATGACAATATACCCTTAAAGATGGAAATGACAGTTAGCATAGAGATACAATTTCAAGGTGATGGATTGCATTGTGTGATATGGTTTCCAAACCAATGTCCATGAAAAAGGTTAATCTCGGGACCATAAAGGTCAAAATATGTTGTTAAATATGTTGTTTACGTTCGTTCGTTCGTGAAAGTCCAAACACAGTGGAAGATCCGTATTTAACCAGTGCTAGTTTCATATCCAGGTTGATCAGGCCTGGAATTCCTCTTGGGGATTTCTTGTAGACCTCACAGTCATCATGATGTGGCTAATTGGTTGTGGCTCTCCACAATCGCAGTTTGGTGATGGTTCTCCTCCGATCTTGTGAAGGAGTTCTTTGTACGACAACGAACGCCAGTTTGAGTCTGGTTGAGGTTGACCCATGCTTTACTATCCAAGTACAGCCTTTGGGTGCTAGATGGGTGTCCACCAAATGCTTTAGGTTCAAAGTCGAGGATGACCATTGCTCTTACCATCTTGTAATTGATCCAGCGAGATCGATAGGGATACTGGACTGCAGTGTAATGGATTTGGTAGCAAGTGATTACGTGGAATTCTCTGAGCCTCAATGGGTGTGTGGTGGGCAGTAGGACCTACAGGTTCATAACATTTCTTGGCGAGCTTAATCATCTGAAGGTTCCTCCTAGTTGCAGGAGCTATGCCCAGACAGAATTGGAATGTATTCTACAGGCGTCGCAAAAGGCACCAACTAACAAGTCTCATTCATCATTCGGAACGACTCAATCTTTGTGTGAGTCCGACTTTGGACTAAATATGGGGCGCGTATGCAGCGGTGGGAGTATGCCAATGAAACAGTGATGTATCTTAAGTGTTAAAGGATGCACCCCATCCAGTTCCTGCGAGTCTTCTGAGGAGTTTGACACGATGGGACTGCGTCTTGGCAGTGAATGCCTTGGTGTGTTGATTGAAGTAAGGCTGCGGTCCCATTGTGACGGCCTAGGTACTTCGGTGTTGGGTATGGACAGTGTTTTCGCCATCTAGAGTGATGCTTGATGTTTGTTTAAATAAGTTGTATTGATTGTTCATTGAAAGTATTTCAGTTTGGTTTCCCTGTATGATTATAGGGTGATTTAAAGTACACAGGGAAATTATATTGATGTCACGTAATTGTCTGTTTTACAGTAATGCATGCTCTTGACATTTTTTAATGCTTATTGAAGCACATGGCTTGATGGGATTGTGATGACACGTAGTGAATTGACTTTTGGGTATGAGGTCAAAGGTAAGGTAGAAGTTTCTTTTGAGATCCATGTTTAACAAATACGCAAAATCATTTTTTTCTCAGAAATAGTGGACATTCAACAAAGTTGCCAGAAGGATCTACGGAGTATGTCATATGGATGTTCGGAGATACAAGGGTCAAAGGTCATCTAGTTGGAGCTCATTTGAGGTCAACATGATTCTTCATGCACAGAAATAGATGGGCAGTCAGGAAGATGAAGTTGTCAATACGAATGGTATAAATTTAAAGTGCCAATTCAAACTATCTACTGTGTAGTGAGAAGGCAACGCAACCTTTCGGTGCATGCACCCCGCTCAATTACCGCCCACCGTCCGCCAAGGTCCCATACATCGTGTATGTATGTTGATTGTTGGTTTTACGCTAATTGAAGACAATTTAGCGATTCTTCGGATGCCAAGTTATTATGTATATTAAAAAAGTTAATTGTAGCAAAAATATTGTTCTGTCATTGTTAAAATTCAATGCTTGTTGTAATAAAAAATGAAAATTCAAGATACTGGAAAATCGACACTAGAACGATTACCTATTTTGCCCGCGATGGGCCACGAAGTGAAAGCCAGTCTAGTTGGTTGAATTTTTTTCTTTTTAAGTATTGATTTGTAATCTAAAAATCATTATTTAGGCATTTTAGAGGTCAAAAATCAGAAAGATTATCCAAATACTGCAATACATATATCCAAATATCCTCAAAAGTCGATTTAACTGTTAAAATGACAAAATATGAGACAGTTATACACAGGGAAAATTAGGATTGAATTCCGATTCCTCAGATAAACTCTGTGTAGACGTTCGCGTTCAATTGAATTTTGGTTGACCCGAGACTGAACGCTTTATCTTAAACAGAGAAAATTCAAACCTCAAAATCGACAAACTGGTTAAAATATTTCAGCTTTATATAGGCTTGCGGGCTTTTGTTATATTAATGAAAAATTAAAAGGTTAACAAGTAAGTATACATGTTAACGTGGATTAGGACCTGCGACAAAAAATCTGCGATCAGCCATTAGCGACATAACGCGGTTTTGCTGTGCGAAGTCGAAATCAAGTCTTGCAGAATTGAAATTCATTGGAAATGCAAAACCGCCCCCCCCTTTTTTTTTCCGACTGATGTTTTTGTTAAATTTTAAGTGTAAAATGGAGGATGCGGGTGTTAATTTTCCCCTCAAATATTCAGAAAAAAAAAAACTTATTGTAGATATGCCTAGAAGAAGTAGGACTTGCGACAAAATTCTAGCGCTTTTGTTTTGTAGATATGCAGCGCCGTACTGATGCGTCCTATGTCTTATGTATTGGTTAAACGTTTGGGGTCAGTACATGTGGAGCTACGTGGAATACGAAAAGTAGACTGAAAGTTTGTATTGCTGCTGCTGAGCTACTTTACCATTGGTGCTCTTTTATCTGAATGTTAAAAGTTGTTTTTAATTACCAAGGTTGGAAGCAGTTTGGAAAGCTATATTTGTGCAAACAAAATTAGGAGCAATGCTTTTAGGAAGTGAAACATTTTTGTGGGCTGCCAGCTATGCTGTATAGACCATTTAGCATTCAGCCACCATGCTGGATGTATGTATAGACAGATGGATGGATGTTGCTATGTCCCTCCTTAACCAAAAAGGTCAACCTAAAAGGTAAACCTGATAGGTAATCAGGGGCATTAACAAGGATCCCTTGTCAGGGGGGTCAAATTCTCGGTTTTGAGGCAGATTTTCCCAGTTGGAGGTGGTTTTGAGGTAAATTTGCCTGGTGAGCAGACAAGAAAGGGCTGATTTCAAGCTTTTTTTCCCGGTCAAAGCTCTCTGGGGTGGCAACGTGCCCATCTGCTCCCCGCCTATTATGCTACTGTAGGTAATGGTTGAAGGCAGCTGATGCATTTTATTCTATGAATATAAATAGCGCGAAAGACATGAACCACCAAATTCTTGTTCAGTCTAATGATTGTTGATGTTCTGAATTTACATATTTCTCATTCTTTGGACCAGCATTCCATTCTCACAGTTATCTTATCTCCTGGAGGATCTTCTTGTAGATCTATACTATTTTGCAAAAGTTTTTGAGAAAATCAACCCCAAAAAAATCAGTGAATTTTCTACAGAAGCATACAACCAGAGAAGATGAGAAAGAAGGAGATGGCTCGATTTTGAAATCCGATTACCCAGGATTACTCTCATTCACCAGCTCATTCTTTGGGTACTTCAAGGGCCGCTCGATTGAACCTTTGTAATCTGTTCATCTGACTCAAGCTTGGCCAGTTGGGAAAGTTCTCTGCTGGTAATGAACTCCACTTTTGTTCTGACTGATAATTATTTATTTTATTCATTGGCAAAATAATTGAGGAAAACAATGACTTTTTAACAAAAGAAAACAGCAAAGTTACCCCTTTTTCGGTAAGCTAACCTTGATTTAATGTTTTGAGGTCAATAAAGGATGTTGTTATTTTAGCCTAATTTAAACATATCCGGTTAGTTCCTGTGAAATATGATATGATGAATGATTAGATAAATGCATTTTGAATACAACTCAACCATACCTGGTTGTGTCAGAAAGTGTCCAAAGTGCCAAAATGCTTTGAAAATTTGGGGTCAAAGTTGTCTGTAAGTGATGCAGAAGAGTATGTTTCGCTGTACTGATATCGACCAAAGTGTATAGACTTTGTGTAAATACCAGTTGACAACTGTGTAATTGGAATAGTTGTGGGATTTAATGACAGGTGTATGTAATGTTCTCTAGCAAGAAGCGCAAGTCTTTGATCAAATCAATCAGATTTAAGGCAATTAAGATGAATGGGCGGATGAACAGTTTATCTTTTGAAGTAACAGTTGAACCATCTCCTTCTTTCTCATCTTCTCTGATACAACTCATGTGTTGTACTTAATGTACAGTTCAATAGAGAACAAGATGTTGTAATTCTCCATTTTTTTTACCATTATTAACGCAGAATTAAAAGGCCCCTTGGAAGTCGGCATAGTCAACTACTCGGACACCACAGTGACAATTAAATGGAAAATTCCAAGAGCAAACGTAGTAAGCGAATGGACACTTTGGTGCGAGGGACCGGACTGCAATTTGGAATCAGCTGATAACTACATATACCTGAAATCAATACAGACCCATGGACAGCACACATTCTACGGACTACTGTCTGGTCAACGGTACCAGTTTGTCGTCAATGCATGGAGTGACTTGTTGAACTTAGAAGGAAGCAAATTTCAAACTACAGGTAAAAAGTCTTGTCTCTTTTCCTTATTTGATTTGCGTAAAAGGAAACCCTGACCTAATTTCTCCGCGTTTATGTGCGTGCAAGCTTGGGACAGTTTTTTACGTCTGATATTCATGTCCCTTTTTTCATCACTTTTTAAACATCCTGTAGATCATGAGTCATGTCATGTTTCCAAGGGCTGGGAAATCTACTCCCAGCTTCGGATGGATTTTGACTGACACAAGCGAAAGATTTAGCAATGTCACTATTACGGTCTATTTAAAAAAATTATAAAGAGTGTTGGAGGGGTTGCTGTAAACGTAAATATAGTTCTCAAAGGATATTTTGGAAATCATTTTCTCAACATTAAACATTTACAAAGTACAACATTTCACCATTTATCTATTGTAGAAGATAATTATTCTCCTTCTACAAATTTGTGAATCTCCACCAATTGTTATTCTTTCTTGTGCAAGAATGTTACATTCATTAATGTATACAATGCTGAAATTTTATCCCATTTCTAAACACCACTGCTTATAACTCTAATGAAATTTTAGGTCTGACCAAGGGTGTCTATTTTTCCAGAAAATAGGAATTGTTCCCCCTCCTTGCCACATTTTATCCAAATTCTTCCCAAAATTTTAACATTGTTTCCAATCACCTAAGCATCAAATTCTCCCCCAAATGACCATAGAGACAAAACCTATTCCCCCACCTCAAGGACGAATAACAGCAGAATAGGCACCCCTGGGTCTGACAAATGTTTCCTTTAGATAGTACAAATAAAAGGGTCTCCAAATGTGGTCGGTGACAATATGACCACACATACTATTCTATGGGCCACTCTGATAAAACCTATTTATTTAATCGTGTGAACACAAGAAGATTGTAAGTGCAATAGCTGCCATTTGTCAGAAATTCCCATCAAACATACTATTATGGTAAGTCTTTGGTCAGTGGCTCTTGAAATGGTTCTTCAGGTGATGGTGTCACCTGAAGAACCATTTCAAGGGCCACTGACTCAAGGAAAGATAAATCGCGAGTTATCCTAATACATCTCAGTACACAAATGTATCACATGGCAGCTATTGCACGTACAACCAACTTGCACTCACAAGACAATTTGCTTCTAATATCCAACCCACTGGAGCAATTTAGCCCAAAGTTTGGAATTAGGTGTTTTTGTTGATTTGCTTCCATTTGAAGTAGATACCATGATTTCCTTGAAATCCTAAAGGTCGGGTCAGGTTTCCTTTGAAGGCCTACTACTGGTATCCTAGTAACCAGTACTACCTGTCCCAGGGCCGAGTTGTCAGCGGGTAAACCGTCACCCCCATCGGGTTTTTAAGGAAATCTGATGAGGAGGGTAGATGGTTACCATGGTAGAATGAAAAAGAAAATCTACCTACTAGGGCATCAGCTCTGGAGAGCTAATGGCAGCCATGCAGCACATGCTGCCTGGCATGGCGGGCATGGTTGCCCAAAGGCCAGATGGTGTTTTGAGTCAATCCTGCATTGCTCCAGTTTTGGGAAATTTCACCTCAATAGGGTCATTTGATCACATAAAAATCCTATTCTTAACACATAAAAACCCTGACTTTAACACTCATTTTAGCCCACAAAGCATCAGTACTTAGGGAATTTTTTGCCTGATTAGAAAATGTCTTGTGGTTCTTAAACTTTTGGGACACTTTTTATCCCTAAGTACTGACATGTTTAGTACATTACGGTATAGGCACATTGCTATACATCATGGGATTGATTCAAAACACCCTCTGCCCAAAGGCTAAGCCCACGACCGAAAACTGTGGATTGGTGTCAGGAAGGACATCCAGTCAATTATCTTTTGCTCCAATAAACCCTCACACAGCAGTATTGCTCAGTGGAGGTGAATCCAGCCAACCCCCATTTGGCAGGAGAACAAAATACCGGATTTTAAAACTGTGGTTTAACTAACTTTGACTAAACCAAACCCTACTCTAAAATTTGATTTTGAGTGAAGCTGTAGAACCTTTAGCAATATCATCCTTCATATTTCAAAAGAAAGAAATGGATCATTCGACAATTTTCAAATATTGTAAATCTAAAAACAGACTTCCCTATGTTGTCTGTCATCGGAGCATTATGCTATTTGAAGTCAGGGGGGTAGGGCACGACCTACATTCGGGATTTCTAAACGGTAATTTGGGGAACTGTTACGTGCATTTACTATGGCAGTCTCTGCCTCAGTGACATTACAAAATCAACTCTTAAACCTTCCTTCAAAAGATCTTAGTAATATCGTGATAATTTAGGAAAAAATTATTAACATCAAAATCCGTTGAGGTTATTGGATTAACCTTGCTGCAAAACAGTATAATTTCCAATAATGGTCATTTAAGATTTAAATATTTGTGACCAGGCCTATTCTTTAGTCAAGTCTGTGTGTAACCATTCGATATGCGTAAGAGCGCCCTCCTACCGTTAAGTCTTTGAAACAGACTAGCACCCCGGAAGTTGATGCCGTTTTGAATTCGCTGTTGCTGTTAAGTTGGCATGTCCTACCCCCCTGATTTGAAGTAGGGCAGTGTCAATGGGTAAGTTAAGTTTAAGTTTTATCCAAAGTAGCTGTGACTCTATCAGGACTGAAGGAAGGGGAAAACAAATTCGGGTAATACTATCATTTACCTTAACGTCACAGAAACCCTGAGTGATTTCCCCTATTGAAAGTCTCGCCAATTATTTGGCATTTGGTTAACTGCAATCTACCTGTCTTGTTCTCAAAATAAACAATTACACTGTGCCTCTAAGATCAAGCTCCACCAATTAGAGTTCAATGTATGTATTATCTACACAATTCGACAGATGATGTAGGAAACAATTAATTTGGTTTAATTTTTTTTCTACAAATAACTAGTATGCAAAGACATGGGTCAACTGAATTGCAAAGGCTTACTCCCATCTATTTCAATCCTTGTCTATTTCAATCCTTGTCTATTTCAATCCTTGTCTATTTCAATCCTATATTTTTCTTCCCCCCAGTTCCCACCAAATTATTTAATTAAGATTAGACTTTATTTAAACAAAAATATCATCGTGCATCATCATCATCAATTTAGCTCAAAATCAGGCATTTTTGTTGATGAGCGTCCATGTGAAGTATAAAACATGAGAAGTCAGACTGCACTCGGACCGCCTACCTTTAAATTTACCGAATGTTTAAGTAATATGTGATGCGATCTGGGAAACCCGCCACATGGTGGGAAATTTATATTTTGAGTTTTTACTATCACTGCAGAGTTTGAAATATTAAGTTTCCATAACTGTTTACTTCTTTCTTCTTTGATACACACATCAAAAATTATGCCTCATACAATTTGACAAAAAATAAAGAACAATATAACAGATTTTAAGCTATTTTCTTTATTTTTTCAAAACTGTCCTGTGCGACATGTGGTGGGTTTTCCCAGATCACATCACATATGTCAAGTTGCCAAAAGGTTTCAGAGATGATATAATCTTCACCAGATCAACATAGTTATCAACTTTTAAGTTTCAGCTGCATTCTTACGGAACTACACAGGCTTGGAAAGAACTGGCGTCATGCTAGTGTTGAAAAAATCTCTTTATATTTCAGAGGATTCATTCCTATAATGTGTGACCTTTAAAATTCCTTTCTGCCTGTATCTTAATTATATTTTCCTATTTTTATTTTTATGCCAAATGAATAGGGAACAAAATCAAAACATCAACAAAGTGACGACAAGTTTTTCCAAGGGTCTCATTTCCTTTCCTGCTTGTAGTGAAGTCCAGATTTAGCCGATAAAACTGTACACACGATTTCAAAGTGTTATCAATGGTACATAACTTGTCCCCCTATTCCTTTGCTCCTTTTCCTTCTCACTTCCTCTTTATCTATCTGCCTTTCCACATGTTCTCTTAACACCACCTATTCACTACCCTCTCCACTCCTTTCTCTTCCCCAGAATTTATTTGAGGAGGTAAAGTGAATATCTGAGGGAGGGAAAATCGTGAAAGCACAAATCAGAAATGTATGTCCCATATAAAAATGTCAGTATATTTTGTGTGTGGGCAGAACAAGGCTAAAATTCTGGAGCATTTGTCCCCATTACTGGTGCCACCACTGTTTCCAACTCTTCTCCCTTCCCTTCTCCTTCCACATTCTTTCTCCCCTCCTTTCACATTCTTCATCATCCATCCCTTCTACTCCTTCCTTGCCTCCACCCTCCCTTCCTTCATTTCCCCATTGAAGACTTTGTAGACATAAAGATATTTAACTGTTTCAGTTTATTTCCATTGAATGGGACATGCAAATTAGATTTAGATTTGGACCTTTACTTTGAAAACTTTATTTAGGCAGGTCAATATTTCCAAGACTTGACTCGGCCATGTTCAGTACATTAATATCATAAGCATCATTCGTATTAAACTGCTTCTTAGACCACTGTATTAATAAAAAAATGTCAGGAACACAAAATCACCCATTATGAGTCAATTAAACCATTCACTTGATGCATTTGGATATATCTGAGCAGCATCATCATATCAAAATCTTGGTTTCAAGTATGAGTGTTTATCTAACAAAATCTTACCGTGGCTTTAGCAGCATATTAACCCTAACGCCACATATCTAGCCTATCTCCTGGGAAGGAGTGAAGAAAGGTCGCAAATTCAGGTCGGTCTTGAACCGGGGGCCTTTCCTGTTGGGCCACAGTCCCATGACCGGGGATACCACGCTACGATGGTGTCACTGGCCCGGCCAGCGATTCCGTGCCCATATGAGTCTTTGTTTAATGACGTCATCGCTACATCCAGGACTTGTGCATTTTTCTCACTCAGTGCTGTAGGATTTTGTGAGATTCGGTTGTCTTAGTGTTAGGGATACATCCCTTGCAATACTTTATAAATAGCCTCTGCATGCAAGATTCTGAAAGGATTGAATGAATAAGAAATTTTGTTATTCAGCAACAATGCGTACAACTTATGAAGGCTTATTATACTTTGCAAAATGAAACAGGCTCACTGCACCCATTGGTTTACATGCTTTATTCCTTCATGTGTGAAGTTACGCAATGACGGAATAAAGTGCACGTGAAGCAATGGGTGCAGTAAGCCTGTGTCATTTCATTCTGCAAAGTATAAACCCTTTAGAACATGTTCAGACCAAATCGCTTGCATAACACTCAGATCATAACTTTTCGGTACTCTACCTCCAACAGCTCCAGGAAGACCACTAAACCTGAAAGTAATAGACTTCTCTACTACCACCATCAGCATCACTTGGGAATCACCCATCAACAGTACTGTACAAGAATACCTCATCACTTATCAAGGTATGATGGAAGCTATTACTGGTAACAACACCTTCTCTTTTGTAAGACGGTCGCTGGGTGCCGATATCAGGAACCTCATGCCAGGCGACTTTTATCGTATCAGCGTGCAAGCTGTTACGAATGGAGCTCTGAGTACGCCAGCAACGGACATACAACATACAAGTAAGAGTCTTGTTTACTTTTTGCGTGTAGACTGGATTATTTAGAGAATAAAGGTGTGTGTTTTTTTTCGTCTGGAGTGTATAGTGTAATATAAACACAGTCGATAGCATTATTAAGTAGAACAAGAAGGCCCCAGGCCAAGTTGTTCTTGCACAAAAATGATACTATCGCTCATGTTTGTATTACATTTCAGATCAACGATAGGAACTAAAACAATACATTTATTCTATTCTTAAACATATATACAATAACAGGCAATATTTAACCTATTTGATTATTATTATAGTGTCTAAAATTGGAAAAAGATTCTGCAGTTAGGCATAAAAAAATATTGTTTGTTTGGCGTAACCCGACTGACCCTAAAAAAAACCTGCCGACTCAAAAGTTTTTATGCAAATTAACACAAAATAAAAAAAATATTCTGCCGACCGACCCATTATTTTCATCCAAAATTTAAAAAACACAAAGACGAAAAAATAACAAAACAAGACAACAAAGCAACTACAACAAGTAAAATAAAAGATCTTTGCTATGTCATTGAAAAAAGCTTTAAATAGTAGCATCTTGTATTCATTTTAGAGTAAAACATTGAGAAGATCTAAAAAATTAAAAATTAAAAAAATCCAACCGACCGACCCTGATATTTTTTCTCTGTTACGCCAAACAAACATTTTTTTATGCCTTACCCGCCAAAAAAAAAATTGATGAACCCGTAATGCAATACATATACACAACGTAAATAGACGCATGTGTATGAAGTAAAATGCATTAACATGGGCGCATAATCAACTAAAAATATAACTTGCACGGTACGCACAACCCACATACCTTTTGTCCAAAATAAATATTTCCACTAACCAATTAAATTGCAAGAAACTTTGTAAGTGTTTAAGAATATAATATACAAATATGTATATCCCGACTGCTCACCATAGGTACCTTAGGTCCAGGGGTAGCGCTAACCTGTGCTTTGTGGTCCTGGACCACCAATTTTAACATCTAATCTTGGACCCCTGAAACTTAACTTCCTTTGTTGGACCCCCAGTTTCAAAGATTTTGGGGTCCTATAGTGCTACCCTTGCTTATACTGTTTATCAAACAAAGCTGGTGGCCTAGGTCATTAGTTCAGTTCCTATGCCGATGCAGTCCTATACTCCATTTCCCTACCTCCATGCAGTGACGTCAGCGCATGATTTGATAATCGCACCAGTAAACCACACGCGCTAGCTTAAAGTGTCGGCGATTTACACGCGGGCAAGGTTATGACATCACTGAACAGAGGTAGATAAATGGACTATAGAATATTTGCTCCTGGGGTTACATTGGTGCTTGTCATTAACTCTTGTATAAAAGTGATTTGTCACACATTTGGGTAGTTAAGGCTGTTGCTTTGTCTCATTGAATATATATTCAGTGTACAGTTGTTATGCATTTCATTCCCTAATGTGTCTCTTTGTTTTAGTACATGATGCGTGACCCTCATACCTACTACTGTAGTTACCAAAATATGCATGTTCTCCCACAGCTCTCTGAATGTCACACACATACACAGCAGCTAATTAGCGATAAGGAATAATAGGCATAACAGGGAAATACTGTAATTTTCATACAAAAATAGTAATTCAAATAGGAATCATTTGATTTACTCCGGGAAAAACCAGTAGTAAATATTAAAAGAAAATAAAAGTCCCAAAATGTTCAGAACAAAAGGCTGAACTCTGTGTTTAAGCTCTCCTATGTTTCCCAACTTGCAAATGAGTTTGTGCAAATACTTCATCCAATTCTATTAAAATGTATTAATAGAATCGGCAATAAATACTCGCGTGTCTTGTCAGACCTGCAGTGTAGTTAATTTGCTAGAGTGAAATGCTTCCAGCTATTTCCCACATCGAGGGTTTAGTGCAAGAAGGCCTTATCTGCAATAGCTGCCATTTGTTAGTTGTATTCTTATTAAGTGTTATACCTGCCAAATCTAACATGTGGCAGCTATTGCAGATGGGACCTTTTTGCCCTAAACCCTCGACATGTCTATAATGAAAGAGACACACACTAAGCAACCATGTCACAAGCATGATAGGGACATGTCAAGATATTGTAATCAATAAAGGTGGCAGACAAATTTTGCTCTTCCTACTGACGCTACAACCAAACTGATAGATCAATAAGTATTGATACAGGGGTTTAACCCCCTGTAGGCTGACTATAATAGTTGAGCAGAGTCCAAATTTATTGAATGTTTTTTAACAAAATCCAAAATTACACAATTTCATGACCATATTCAGAATGGACTTGACAAATTCATTAAAAATGAGTCTCTAAGCAAGGCTATGTAGTCCTAACTTCACAAATAACTGTATTGTCACTTTCTGTTGAAGATGATCCAAAATAGGCATTATACGGTGTTTAACTGTTTTTAGCCATGTTTCCTCTACTTGAACTATTATCTCCCACAAAGCACATGGAGTACTAGAAACCCTCTGACTTTATAAATGTTTTCCAACTTGCAATTTGATGTTAAGAAGTTGGATATGCTATTTTTTTACTTATGATGAAGAAAAGTCAGGATGCGTAGTTCATTCTGATGGGGACTCAACTTGCCACAAATGCCTTTACTTCTTAAAGGGGCATTTCGTGATCCACATCCATGTCCCTGACTTACCTAAAAAAGTTGAGATTTTTATATCATCTCAACCGTTAGCCTAATCTTACGTGCAAATTTGGTCATATATTTGGTCATTATGTATGTATATTTTCTGTCCATAAACAGACAGAAATTACAGCACAGTGGCCTATGGGACCATGGGAAACAAGCAAATTGCTTATAACACAAAACTGCAAGATGAGTTGGCAAGATCAGAATCCACTCTTAATTTTTGTGAATAAGCTTTTCTTAACAATATCTAGTGAATAATGAATAAAACAGAAGGTGCTGGAATCGCAAAATGCACCTTTAATATGTCATTTTTATTTATAAATTCTAAATAATGAAATATTTGGTAAACAATATCTAATACAGCGACCAATATCTGAGTGATGTAGGTAATGGAAAACAAGAAATCATCATATTTGGTAAACAATACCGTAAAATCGCGTCTACAAGCACCGGTGCCTATAAGCGGACGATTTCGGAAAACCGGACAAGAGAGAAATATTTGACTAGCGCCCTCTTAATATATTCTGCAGATAAGCAACTACTTGGCTAGTGTAATATGACTCCAAATCGTTACTATTTAGCAAACTCATTCCTGCAAACCCCTGCCCTGAACCACGTACAATTAAAGACACTATCAGTGATTTGCTAAATCAGCAAATCGAAAAAATCATCAAAAATCAGATTTTTGCATGCATGTAACAAGTACAGGTATCCTAACATACCCTGCAAATGATAAGACCAGAAGCAACCTAATAAGGACAGAATCGGAGATTTGAGTCATTACTGTCCGAACGGACACTTACTACAACACGTAATTGAATGGAGAATCGTATCTTGGAACACTGCCGTTTTCTTCCTTTTCTGTCAATTCTACAGCTGGAAAAGGTAACTTATGAGAATTCTACAGACTTATCATTCACTTTGAAGCTATTCCTGCAAATTTCAAATATTTTTCAAATCACTGATAGTATCTTTAAATGGCATAGCTTTGTATTCTAACAGCTGTTTCAGCCAAGGCCTTAATTCGCTGTAGAGTGCCACGTAATAGGATTTGTTTACCCAGCAACCGGTCTAAACATACCACAGAGCAAAGGACACATGTTATGCAATGAAATTGTTTAATTCCCTTGTGATTTGTTTGGACCGATTGCTGGGAATTCCATTATGTGGCACACTACAGCGAATATCTCTTAGAGCATGGACATAAGTTTCAAAGACCCTATCACGTTGCCGCCTTTTGTAGTATGATACCATTTACCGGCTTAAGGTAATGCAATAATCACCCTCTCAGCAGGAGAGCTGCCAAGCCATCAGCACGTATGAGATTCTTGCCCAAAATCATGATCCAAATCAAATTATTTCATCTCAATATCAAAAATACAATCAAATACATTATAATTATACATGATAAACCATACTGGTGAATGAGATGGGGACACTGCTAAACTCATAGTGTGGGGTTGCAGAAACTATAGGTTACAGTAGTGACTACAGAATAGGGTGGAAGTCGAACATTCTCCAGGAATTGTACTTCATATTATGTAAATGCAAATAATAAAAAGAAATGCAGTAAAGTGAAATAATAATAAGAAGAAGATTAAGAATTGAGCATTGAATGAGCTAATACAATTGAAAATGGTCCTGAAGTTAAAACAGACAAAACATGAACGTGCATTCACGCATAATGAACAAAGTCGGAACAACAATGAAAAAACAGCACAAAGGTGACGTACAACTAACCTACCGGCAAATAACTTGATAGGACAGACAAGACAAACGAGAATAAATCCACTGTATATTTTCAATTAAAAAGCCAACACGCTTTCATGTATAATTATATTGTATTTGATTGTATTTTTGAAGTTGAGATGAAATAAATTTGATTTGATCCAGGACAATAACCAGTTGAATTTTCTCATAAGACAGCTATACACTATTTTCTACTTCCTCGCCAACTCCGAACTGTTTTCATTGTAAACTCTAACTCTAATATCAAACAATAATAAAATCATCTAAGAGTGGGATTTGATCCCAAGACCTTTCGGGCACCTCTCGGACCTAACACTTATAGAAAATATCTATCGCTCCTCTATCAACCCTGGCTTGATAGCTCGGTCAACAAGAACGCCGTGTTGGTAATACGGAGGTCTCCGGTTCGAGTCCGCCAAGCGCACATGTTTTTTTAACAGTAACTTGCGCTGGCCATCTCCAGGGAAATATTAATAAATATACATCCACCATGCTATATTTCACCATGGACCTAGTAGAGAAGGACCCAGGGCCGCACGCAGAATTTTTTTACGGGGGGTGCGGGTCTTCGAAAAAGTGGACTTCTTTTTGAAAAATGGACCTAACCCCCCTAAAATGGTCCTTTTTTGGACGTTTTGAACATGACATCACCAAAAGGTGGACATTTTCGTCATATTTTCTCTAAATTTTCGACCTTTTTATCAAAAAAATGGGCAAAAGGTGGACCTCCCCCCACACCCCCAATCTCCCCCACCCCCACGTACGGGCCTGGATGGACCAACAACGCGAAAACCACCAATTACCTAATTCAATTACCCATTCATCTTGACAAAAGCTAGGCACTTGATTGCCTCGGTGCGACCCTGCTAAGACTCAGGTCAAAGACTTACTTTGGATTTGGATTACTGAAATGGTGTGGTTTTTCTTTGTCTGAGATTTCCGCACAAAGAAAAGTCGTTGTTGGGTTCGTCCACAGTCGCGAAAAGCGTACTCACATGATAGTTCCCAACGGAGAGTCAACTCAACCGATTATGTGTGTGCCATATTATTTAAAAATCAATACATCGAACGACAAATTGACCATGGAAAAAAGAGGTTCATATAACAGGAAAACTGCGTCGATGTTATAATCCGTTAAGCTTAATAAGCTGTCATTCATGACGGACTCAATACAACTGCTGATTCTACATAGTTTTCTATTCCTTTATACCGTGCTACTTTAGCTCTGTGATGTAATTTCCATATCAATGCACTCATCATATTCCAAAACAAAGACAGAAAAAAGTCCCAAATTCCCCATATATAATCACAAAGAATCATATAGATAACATAAAACATCCATCCAATTTATTTTTGTCAGAAATATTTTTAACTTTGTTATTGTTTCATTAAAAATTAAGAGAGTCTTTTTTTTCCTCAAAGAAATAAAATGACAATCCTTTCCTTTTCCATATTATAAAAAGAGAGATCAAAAATACATAAAAACAAAGACCTAACCAAAACAAAGTCACAAAAAGCATCATAGAAATAAGACAGAATAGAGACAGACATCCAAAATTTGTTTTGGAAAATAACTCTTACTAATGCTTGTGTTAAGTCCGTGCCTAAACACTGTGCATGAAGTTGCCTTGTGGATTTCTTCGTTTACTTTCTACTCTAACCAGAAAGTGTTCGACTTATTTGGTTAAATCTTGTTGATGGCTCAATCAGGATTCTATTCTCTGGTGATACAATAGATGAATAGGATTATAATATCGACGGATTATAACATCGCCAGTGAATTCCATGTAACCAATGCATCTCACAACAAAACACGTACAGCAAACCTGAAACTTCAATTATCAATCGTTAATTGAGCACAAAGGTCAGCATATCGGTCATCTCGCGGTACACTGCACAAGAAAGGGAAGCTATCCAGCTATGTAACATACCATTGAATTCCAGAAATGCTCGTATAACACAGGTGGCCTATTATGACTCAATTCCATGGGATCTACTGCAATGATAACAACGTTCGCACGAAGAGCGTGCCAAAACCGACCTTATTAGTTAGAGGGCGCTAATCAATTTTTTTTCTCTTGTCCGGATTTCGACATCGTCCGCTTATGGGCACCCGTGCTTGTAGACGCGATTTTACGGTATCTAACACAGCGACCAATATCGGAGTGATGTAGGTAATGGGAAACAAGAAATCAACTTTTTTTAGCCTAATATTTTTTTTTTTTTTTTTTTTCATCTTTGACGTGATTACAGGGAGGTATATAGATAATACAATTAGGATACTAATATGTGATATGCATCAGCGACTTGAACTTTATTAGTTCACACTATTTGATTCTGATATCACACAGAAACCATTTTCTGCATGGGATATACACAGGACTGTAGCCAGGATTTTGTCAAAAATAGACCTCTTTCCAGAATTGGGGGAAGATATACCCTACACCCCTCCCATACCCATACTACATACTTTTACACTACTACTGGACATGGGCAAATTTCTGTGTTAGAAAAACAGAGGCTGATGGACAAAATTGGTAATTAGGGGTATCAGTGCATGCAAGTATAGTAGTTATGAATTGACAATACCAATGGCTAAAAACATCAACATTAAAGAGGAATTTCTGTTTTCTGGAACTAAAAAAGGTGTATCTCAAATAACTTCAAATGTAGAGCCTTAAAGGTGCAACGAGAGATTTCAAATAACGGGTGTCCCTAAAAAATGTGAAAATTCTGATTTTGGCACTGGTGTAAGGCTTTCTATCAAAAATATTCCCATCTAAAAGGATTAACCTGAGAAATGTTTCTTTGGTACAATAATTGTGAAATTTCTTATAGGAGCAAATACAAAATTCAGCCTATGTTTTCTATCGAAATATAAGCTTATACAAATCACCCTTTGTTTTCATTTTAAGTTATTTCTGTATCCATGTAAAAGGTAGGAAATCTATTGAGTGTCTAATCTATATGAAATTACTACATATCACAGTAAATATGGATGACTTGAAATCTCTCGTTGCACCTTTAATATAATCCCTTTTCATCATTCAGAGGGTGCAGGTCACAATATAGCTCTTCTATCCCAATTCTATCATTTGCGATAGGTCTGTCACTGTGTGGTTGCAAACATTACATACAGTGGCGTACTGACTGGGGGGGCAGGGGGGGCAAGTTGCCCCCTCTGGCTCAAAAAAGCGGGACGATATGGCCCAAAATATGCATTTCATCGCTCTTTTTCGGGAAATTTCTAACAATTTCAGCATAAATTTGGGCAAAATTAAAGTAAATTGGACGATTTTCGCGCGCTACGCGCGTATTTTGTCAAGTTCACCGGGACGACTTGAGAATTTTGCCCCCTCTGGCGGGACAACTTGGAAATTTTGCCCCCTGTGGATCGACTGCCTCGGTACGCCACTGATTACATATGTTTTATTTCAGTTTGCAAACTTTGGACAGTATTTCAGACTAACAGCAATGGCCATACTTTGATCAGTGTTAAGTATGCCAAATTCTATGCATAAAAAATAGTCTTTTATGTGTGTGGCTTCTAAGAAACATAAGCATCATGTACTACATGCCTGTTGCGTGTGATATTGTTGTCAACATAGATTTAATCATCATAATGTTGACATAGCCAGTCACTTCTATGGTACTTACTTGAGAATCTAAGTCACTACTTCCATACAGCTCAAATAGATCACAAATTTATTACGTGACAGTCTGAAAAAAATCATATTATTTTGTTATAATTTCACTAATTGGTCAGGTACTCCTCTACATGTCAGGCTAGTGAAGTGCGAGTTTGCATTTGAGACAGTCTATGGAATTACAGAGTAAAGCTGGAATATCCCTTCCTTGACATATTTGAACCATGCATGTGAAAAAAAAAAATGCGCGGGTCCAATTGGATGGCCTATATTTATACATACATCAATATTGGTATCATTTTTATCATACATTGCGATAGTGTGATCCATTCTGCGTGTATGACATGTGTATGTTTGATTTTGTTTAGTTTTCTGTGAATTAGTGTTCTCATAAGTCACTTCAATCGCAAACTGAACATGGAGACAATAATCTATGGGTTAACTGACCAAGAAAATTCTTTGAAAATCTATAAATTGTTGTATCTTCTAGAAATTAAATGTTGTGACTGCCAGACTTTCTCACAAGATGCTGTAGCATTTGATGATTAAAGATGTTATCTGAACTACTTCCATTAGCAGTAATTCCTAGCCAGGGGGATTTGCCAGGGGTTTAGGGCCTATTCTTTCAGGCTTTGCGCTTAACCCCCTAAGTCTACCTGCCAATTTGATTGGTTATACATTGGGTTATGTGATGTATTTAACCAATCAGGCACATGGTCTAAAAAGCTTAAAGGATTGTAGAGACATATGAAAGGTCAATTTTGATTGGTTACTCAAGAGGTTATATCATGTTATATCATGTAATGAGCCAATCGGATATACTGTAAGAAAGGTGGTAGACCTCGGCGTTAACGTCTTCAACAACTTGCCCCCAGGGCTAGCTTGTGGTAGTTCATGTGACTTAACAACTTACCCGCCAGTATTAACTACTTGCCCGACAACTTAAAGGCACTGTCAATGATTGCTAAATCAGAAAACCGAAAAAAAAATCAAATATTATTTTTGCATATCTGTAACAAGTACAAGTATCCTAACATACCCTGCAAATGATAAGACCAGAAGCAACCTAATAAAGACAAAATCGGATATTTTAGTCATTTCTGTCCGTACGGACACTTACAACACATTTGAATGGAGATTCATATCTTGGAACACTGCCCTTTTCTTCCTATTCTGTCAATTCTTCACTTCAAAAAAGTAACTTATGGGAATTCTACAGACTTATCCTTCAATTTTAAGGTATTCCTGTGAATTTGAAATATTTTGCCTCTTTTGGTAAAATCACTGTTAGTGTCTTTAACTACTAGAAATGGGCATTGGACTTGTGTTTAATTCAAGCCCCGCTTTATCTGTTTGCCAGGTAAAAAGGTCTAATTAGTTTCGATCAAAGTATAGTATCCCCTCAAAGCCCTGCAATATTATATCAAACTCAATCTTGCAAGTCTCAATCAACTTAAAGCTATCTGTCTGATCCAGTGTCCAGTTTGCTTTTACATTATGCATAAGTATCGAGACAGTAATACGCTTACTTAAAGTGAAGACACGTTCTGTTGACATGCTAGAAGGGTCATTGAACATCGACAATGAGTCTGAGAGTTTTTGCTGGTCTGCTTTATTCACCAGTGTGTAAATCTGTGTGTTCTTGCATTCTGATTCTTGATTAGATAATTCATCAGGTTTATTAAATTGTTGATTTTAGCGATGGGTAGCATCATTTTGTTATCTATCTAATGCAGCATTTGTTGATAAGATGTGTTATTGCACCTAACTAAAAGAAAAATAGGGAAAACAAATTGAATGCAAATTTGAGTTAAAGGGGATGGAGGGATGTTTAAAAAAGCTGAAGATGTAGTGGAGTAGATACATGATTATGTGCACATGCAGATAAAAGCTTCAAAATTTGGTATAATTAATTTCAAATAAATGTAATTTTCTTGATTCCCCCTGCCGTGAGTTAAAGACACTATCAGTGATTCACCCAAAAGAGTCAAAATATTTGAAATTTGCAGGAACAGCTTAAAAGTGAAGGATACGTCTATAGTTATTTTTTTTCAACTGAAAATTTGCTAGAAAATGAAGAAAACATCAATATTCAAAGACATGAATCCCCATACAATTACGTGTTGTAGTAAGTGTCCGTATAGACAGTAATGACTAAAATATCCGATTTTGTCCTTATTAGGCTGCTTTTGGTCTTACAACTTGCAGGGTATGTTAGGATGCCTACACTTATTATCTACATGTAAAATCTGATTTTTGGTAATTTTTCAATTTTCTGATTAAGCAAATCACTGATAGTGCCTTTAATTCAGTAAATGTAATGTTTGATGCATGATTATCACAATTGTCTTGACCATGTGCAGAAGGTGAAAGACTTTGTAGATGAAGTTGACGTGTGTGTCTCTCTTATTTTGTTTTTTTCGTCACTAAAGGTGATGCGTATGTAAGGCTGTTAAGACCCCCATTTTCAACATTGCAGTCACCCAAAGACCACATATTTTTTATCATTGTCACCTGAAGACCCCATATTTAAAAAAAAATTACCAATATATTCCAAAGTAGTGCTCAGGAGCTTTATGTATTCAGTGCGGGCGCAGCCAGAGGTACAGGCGTACAAATGCAGATTTTCCTTAATTTTGGGTAGGTATGTGCCACCCAGATTTCAAACTTTGAGGCACTGCAGCTGATTTGAGGCCCAAAAAATGGGGTCTCCGGAGATATGTTTTCCACATAAATGTTGGACATAAAGATGCAATTAACTAACCATCATTTTGAGGTTGTTGAAGAAATTTGGTTAGAATTAGATTAGAATAGATTTCGAATAGAATTGGCTTTGGACATGAAAAAGTGGGTCTCCTGGAACTGAAATGGTCGTAAAAGGGGGTCACTGGAAACTGAAAAAAAAGAGCCTGAATAAATGGGGTCTTATGAGTGGCACATACCCCTTACCTCCCAGTGTGAGAACCCCTCCTTCCTCCAAAGTAACATGTATTTTATGTATGGATTATGTAACAGGATACTACTGGGGCGGGGGTCGGATGGATTTCAACAGTGGCGTACCCACGAGGGGGCGGGGGGGGGGGGAGGGAGCTGGGAATCTTGCCCCCCTGAAAACATAGTGATAAATAGACATACACTTACACTATACTAACAAATTTTAAGATATGCTTTCCCCCCGAAAAATATATGTGCCCTGCCCCCCCCCCTGAAAAAAGCTGTTATGCCACTGGATGTCAAGCTTCCTGCATGAACTCAATAAAGATAGTTAGGGGCAGCTAGGCCCCAGACTCTCAACTACAGTTTGCAGGCATCAGCAAACCCTTAACGAAACCCCCTAACGAACTTTAGCATCACTAGGCCACTGGGGGGGGGGGGGGAGCAAGAGTGAGTAGGGAGAGATCCCATCTTCTCAACCCAAAAAGGGTCTCTTGTCCAACCGGACCCTGAGGCCACCTCCAAACCATAACAAAGGACCCCGGGCTGGAGTGGATCCCTAGGGGGTACAAGGAAAAACATCAATAAAGCCTAAAAGCAATATGACTCCATACCTAATAACAAAAAACTGTTTTTAGTCAGACCACAGCATACTCATAAAAAACATGTTTTTAGACACAACGACCTACCATATTAAACATGGTGGTGGATCCTAAGAATCACGCATTTGTATGCCCGTGCCCGCACACTGTGCATGCTTACATCTAAGCAATTATAACAAACATTATCACAAGGCAGAGCAAAAATCAGCTTGAACATGGAGTCAAATCATTGCAGTTATGGAATGTGATGATCATACTCAGGCCATTTAATAAAGCCGCACGGTCAGAGAGGTTGAAGTAATATCTTGAGTCCAAATGTCGGATAAATATTATTCTGTTTAAATAGGTATGGACACTAATCTTGGTAGTAGATTAGAAATAGGGCATCAACATACAATGGGATACTTCAAACACATGGTATGTCTGGGTTTTCACTGACTTTTGAACGTGAATAAGAGGTGGAGAGATCTCAAAATTGCTCAACAACAATGGATAGTGCTGCCTAATCTTTAGGAAGGGTGGACGTTGAAAGTGAGGGGCGCGCTGAAAGAGTGAATAATAGAGTGAACAAGTGTGGACATTATGTGCCCTCAAATTGCATTAGATTGTTTTCTTGCTTTATAAACTACACTTATTTTCCTTAGTAACAATCATTAAATACTTTCAGACCAGACAAAATATAAAGTAGAAATTTCACATAAGGAGTGCATACAGTGATAAGTTTCAAGGAAAGCAGTTTTCGCTTTCAAACAAGTGAAATTTGGGGGACTCGTGTTTTTCTACTGAAGGACACCTTCTTTCTGGGCAGAAAATGATACTTCCCCCGCTCAAAGCATAATTGTTAACAAAATATCTGCAGGTATGATATTATAAACAATGTAAAACAGCACAAACTTGGTTACTTATGTAGGCCCACTACGAAATAATGTGAGAAGAGTGATTAGATTTAGGTCAAAAGGGCATATCACTGACACACCTCTTTAATGGGTATGGGCAAACTTTTAAAATCATATTGTCGAGGAAACTTGGTGGGAAATATAGTGTGGAACATTTTTGAGAGTAGGCAAAACAGCCAGAACAAATAATTTGAGGGTGAAAAAGATTGTATCAAACAATATCATAAGATGATTACCGAAAGGTTATGAACTTGGTGAAATCACAATTGCTCTAGTTGATTTGCTTTTTAAGTAGTAACCTACTTTCTGTTAGGAAATCAACTAGATTTTGATTTCATCCCCCCAGGACCCTTGTCACTGCAGTAGAACGTGTTGAGAAACCCTTTCATGTATAGGCAACATTTTGCATAACCTGTGTGAAAGAAATTTTTCAAAATGACTTCTCTTTCACCATATAGATCAACTCCACCCCCCCACAACACACAATATGTGATTAGGAGCACTGAAGGTCTGCCTCATGAAGGAATAGGCTTTGTATCAGTGTATTGTTAGTTTTTCTTGATCATTTTGTGATCCACAAGCTCGTTCCCCGACTTACCACAAAAGGCTGAGGTTGAAAGGGAAAAAGTCCCCTTTGAGGAAAAAAAAGAAAAAAAAAATCGCCCATCCCCTAAAACAATCCTGATTACGGGCCTATATGAGGTCAGTGTGGTAAGAATTTACTATATGGTTAATAAATAAGAGATTTGCTAATGACATCTTCATGAAATTATTGAAAAATAATTCAAATCATTTATGCAATTGGCAAGTTTGAAATGTTGCATTTGACTAAAAGTTCCTTCTAGAAAAATTATATTGATGCAAAAATCTGCATTCCTACAGGACTCGCCCAAGTGACAGGAGTCAAGTTCAACACAGTCACCAACAACTCCTTCATCTTGGAAGGGTAAGCGCAGCTGTGTATATGGACACGTACGTGTCCAGGTAGCAACTGTTCGACACCGAAGTGTCTCGATCTGTGCCAAAGACTTCCAATAGGACACTTTTACCAATCTGAAATCGGGTGCCGTTTATGTGAGAAAAACTGATTACAATGCGGAATGGGTTTTTGGATGGTTATCCGGGGTAGCTTTCACAGCATCTACATTCAAGTAGAAAATGTGTTACCATGTTAAGTGGATCTGTTAAAGTTTACAACTCACATTTCTAGAGATACACCATTTGCCTTTGAAAATGGAGCTGTGTATGTGATGGAAGCTAATAAATATGAAGATTTATTCGGCTGTGGTTCTCCAATAATTGTCATAAGCATCGTAGGCGGTCTCAAGGTTTGCTGCCTCCAAGAGTGTGGAATTAGGAACCCATATCTATACCAATTTTTGCCAAAAAAGGGGAACATAAACTATACCAGAGAGGCTGATTTTGGGCTGATCTAACACAAATTTGTCATTTTTTGACTCAAAAATTTTGACCCTAAGTTAGCAAAATTGGAAAATGTTGGCTTTCAGATTGAGGAATTTGGACTAATGTTCCAAAATTTTTTGGAAAATTTGTTGAAAAAACTGTTGAAAAAAGCTACCCATTACTATATACCAAAAGTAGCATGAAAAAAGGGTCATTCACTGCCAGAAGACTGACAATGAGGCCCATATTTTGGCACATCCCTGTTTATGGTCATAGGTATGAGTACCCCGGGTAAGCATAGGCCATGTAAATAGAAACCAAGTTACTGGGATCTGTAAGTGCGCAAACCACATTGCTAGGATCACACTTATGAATTGGCAATCGTGTATGCGGCACAAGGATTGCTTAGTTGGAAATAGGTTGGTTGATGGCTTATGCTTTAGCTGTCAGATAATACAAGACAGTATACATAAGTAGGACATACTTCCTGTGGTCTATTCCCAAGTCTGCTCTCTGTCTATGTTATCCCACTTGAGTTGGAACCAAATTTATACACATCCAAAATCTATCGAATATCTGACACACATTTTTTGCAGTAAAGTAACAAAAGGCCTTGCTCCAGTGTTACAAAATGTGCCAATTTGACATTTATGTCCAGTATAGATTATTGAGCCGGCAGTGTTAACAGATTGTACCATTATTGAAGGATTGGACAAACCTGGGGTAATTTTGCATGCCCCCATTCATTATCTATTTCAGATTGTATCACCCTAGCCATATAGTCCAAGCCCTAACCCTAATCCTATCCAGGCAAAGTAGGGAATGGCTAGCCCTAAACATAACCCTATTCTGCTCTAACTTGGGAATGTTAGGAATGCCTAGCCTTAGCCCAGTTCTAACCCTAATCCTTTCTCTAACTCGGCCATATTTGGGAACGTTGGGAACTCTAACCCTAACCAACCTCTAGCTTTGATAGTGCTAACTCCAAGTTACAGGATATGCTAGAGTTGAAAATCTACAGGCTCAACCCATTTTTGGACACAAACTCAGCAGTTTGTATGAACTGGTAGACAGTGACAAATCTAATATTGTAACTTTCCCTTCAGTTGTCAACCAGAGAAGATGGGAACTGCACTATTTGAGCCGAACAGTGCCACCTATAAGACATTCTCAAGTAAGCCCAAGCCAATCATTGCCTGCATCTGTCCACTCTAGTTGACAGATCATAATAAAGCACAGCAGTGATAGTTCAATTTGACTGCGTCAGCACAAGATAACTTTAAGAATTTGAGTCTCAGGACGGCCCACTACCCTGTTAACCATTCATTTCCTCTAGTTGAGCCACTATCAAGTCATGTCAAATCAAAATACAAACAAACTATGCTCCCAATTTTTGGTCAACGTTAGAGTTTTTTGGCATTGTTACATTGTCAATTCTTATCAGTGGGCAGGGTTTATAGATAAACATGGACAGACTTGGTTTTGGCACACATTAACATGTGTTTTGATGAAGTGTATTACGTTAAAGACTGGAACAGCCCGTTCAGTTAACAAGTAAAAGAAACACAGATTTCATTCATTTAGAACATCTCGGTCATTTGGGACCCACGTTCAATGTGAATTTGCTGTTTTTGAGAAAGCTAATAAACAATGTTTAAATATGTATCATAATTTGCTTAAATGCTTATTAAAGCATGAAATTGGGGTTGTGCTTTTAGGGTAAAGTTTTAATATTGCGACTCTCGTATTTGACCAGGTTTCTGTAATATAAGGATGTTCTTTTTTCACACTCACCGACATCCCATCATTCTGATGACTAGCAGTGTTTTGGTTTCATTTTTTGCCTATAAGAAAAATTAGATCAAGTACAATAAAAACAAAACCAACAGATTTTGTATAAATCCCATTCTCTCCCCTACATGTTTGTTTGAAATGACAGTAGATTTTGTTAAAACCAGTGAATAGCCATGTTTTCTCTTTCCTCATTTTCATTTTAACACGGGAAAGTAGAAACAGTTATACAACGCAATTAGTCAAAGTGTTGGTTCGGTGGGCCAATTTATGTTTGCTGTTGGGTTTCAATAGGGTCCTAAACTCTCATAAAATGATGGGGTTCAAATCTTGGTACTGCGGTCCCCTTCTCAGGGGGAAATGTTTGTACAGGGAAAAATTTGAAATGAGAGTCAAATTGGTGTTTTATGGTACACTAATGTGGTCGTCTCCTTAAGGATTAGAACAAAGTCTTTATTTGCCTTGTTTCCAACCTTTAGTTACAAGCCCCATAATGGTTCAAGGTCACCATGGGGGTTAAATGACCTTGAACCATTATGGGGCTTATAGTGCTTTAAAAAAGGTCAGAAACCTAAAAAATATATACTTTTCTAATCCTATAAGGAGACGAACTTGTTAATGTACATTAAAACACCCAGATTTAACTCAATTCAAAATTTTCCCCTGTATTAACATTTCCCCTTGAAGGCGGCAAGATGCTGAAAATTTGAACCCCATCATTTTCAAAAAAATGACAGTGTGTTCCCTATAATCTATGAATGTTTAAAACATGTCAAAAATGCAAAATTAAAAAAAAAAAAAATCCTACAGGAACTGTTCATTGACATACCAACCACAATATCATGGAAATACATCTTGACCTATGGATATATGTTCTATTGTGATGCATAGAAACATGCTCAAAATTAAAGGGATTTAGCAAGCGAGATAATGCGAGAGAATCGAAAATCATAATGTGAAATGCGTGTAAAATCAGGGAATAAGTGGTGCACCAATTCCATATAACTGCTTTAGAGAAACCAAACCACCAAATAGTGAAAAAACAAGTTGTGAGGAAATTTGTAATTACCGTATCCCGCAAATAGACATACAGCGACGGCGTCTGAAAATCTGCCTAAAAACAGCTGATTGTGGTTTAGACAAGTACAGAATGAACCAAGATCAATAAGTTTGTGTTTGAGGTCAAATGTATTGAAACATGGTGTAACAATATCATGCTGAAAGCTGTGAAATTCACCGGGAAAGGCTTGTATATCAAGTCGGAAATTTGAGACGCACGTATAGAAATTACGAATCAGTAAAAGTACTGCTTTGCCTTTCATACACGGAATTTCAAGCCCAACCTCTTGCAGGTTATGTTCGCAGATCCATGGCCTAGGGTGGTTTACGAATAAAAAATAGGAATTTTGATGATTTTTTTCGATGTTTCGGATTGCCAATCACTTGCTAATCCCTTTAACCTTAGGAATTAATAACGTAAAGCAAAACATGATTTATTGAGGATTTTGTGATAGGAAAGAGATCTTCATTTTTCATCTTATTTCCTGTTGTCATATCCCTTCTCGTGCCTGTGTTAAAACATTATTAGATGACGGCTTGGTATTATGTCATTAGGGCTGGGCTAATGCAACATGTATATTTCTTAAGTCAACATTTGCTTCGTGACATGCGATAAGCTGCATATGGGGAATCTTGCCGACATGTAAGCGAAACGGACTTATCCATGGAAGTGCGCTCTGGGCAAAAGAATCGGATGATAGGAGTGCCATAATGATGGTTCATTCAAAATGGTCACTGAGCAGCTTAAGGCTGCAACAAGAGATTTTTGAAGCACCCAATATTGTGGCTTTAATAGTAATTTCATATAGATTAGACACTCAATATATTTTCTACCTGGTATTGGCTACAGAAAATGTCTTAAAAGAGAGAAAAAGAGTTGATTTTTGATTTTTTAAATTTCAATATAAAACATAGGTGAATTCGTATTTGCTCCTAACGAACTTAGAAATTTCACATTTTTGCTACAAAGAAAAAAATTTATCAACTAATCCTTTAAGATTGGGTTGTTTTTGATGGAAACCTGTACATCAGGGCAAAAATCAGTACTTCTTTTTTTAAAGTCACCTGATATGTGAAATTCTCTTGTTGCACTTTAAATGAGAACAACAAGGTTCCTCTTTCTTTCTCTCCTGATATGTCATGACTTTTAGATGTTCATGACTCAGATGTTTTGCAGGTGAGGAATATTTCTGTAGCAGTAACAGGGATTCTTTTATATTTACTTACAGTAAAGATTCCAAGTAGATGGCTTCAAGATATTTTTGAAGAATCTCTGAAGAACTACGGACCCAAGGAAAATATACAGTTAAGTGGGTTTCACTATAAGATGACAGTGACCTTGATAAAATAAATTGAGATAAACACTAGGGAAGACCAAAGTCATAATGTGCAGCCCTAGCGGTAAAAACGTAGCTTGGAACATATCTGACTAAAAAAAAAAAATATGTAGAATATAAGTGCAAGAGTGGGGTCATGTTCTCCCTTACACTGAACAAGGTTTAAGACATATTAAACATGTAGGGCATGGTTCCAACCCCACCCTCCAGCAGTATACATAAACCACCTGTTTGATGGAAAGTTTGCAAGGTATTGTCATCATTGAATGTAGGAGACATGCCCCTCTATACTGGCTAGTCCCCTTTCACCTATCGTTATACCCTCCTATTACCATTGCCATAGGACTTATTTGAGGCAATTCCTTTTGCACTGGCATTTGATTATGACAGTGTAGCATTCATGTAAACGGCTGTTTATGGTTATCCCTGGAATGTGTCAGAGTGTCCCTCGTCCACTGGTTCACGCAACAAATTCCAGAGAATAAACCACATGTTTGTTCTGACAGTTACAGCATTCATCTACAGGTGCCTGTACTGTCTTCCTGGAATGTGTTGTAGAGTGTCCGTCCACCTGTCCCTCAGTCCCCAACCAAAATTCCAGAGTACAATAAACCACCTGTTTGATTCTGACAGTTTGCCATCATTGTACAGGTGCCTGTATTGGTATCCTGATGTGTGTAGGGAAGTGTCACTGTCCACCTGTCCCTCTGTCCCCAACACAAAATCCAGAGTTACAATAAAACACTGTTTGATTCTGACAGTGTTGCAGCATTCAGTACAGGTGCTGTATTGTCATCCTGGAATGTTTGTAGAGTGTCCCGTCCACCTGTCCCCAATAAAAAAATTCCAGAGTCAATAAACCACCTTGTTTGATTCGGACAGGTGCAGCATTCTGCTACAGGTCCTCTTATTGTTATCCTGGAAATTGTGGGTATAGTGTCCCTTTCCACTTGTCCCCCCACTAAACAATCCAGAGTACATAAACCACCTGTTTCATTCTGACAGTTGCAGCAGTGCATTACCAGGTGCTTGTATTGTCCCCTGGAATGTGTGAGCATGCCTCCATACTGGCTAGTACCCTTTCCCACCTATTTATTTTTAATATACTGCAGGACTTGTTTAATATTTTGTTAATGTTTTATTTTTCCCCCCATATCTTGATCACGTTTCATTCACTGTGTCAACCATGCAGCTCTCAGAAGGTTCAAATAGCAAGATTACTATGTGTAACTGAATTGTGGTTTCATTCAGCAGTACCCAATTGATAGAAGCCAAGTGCGACCTATTTCAACATCAATATCCTTTCCTAATATAATTATACCCAATTCATGGGGTATTTAAAGGTGAAATTGCAAGTCTAGTCTACATTTCTGATTAACCATGATCGCTATATACCAAATTTCAACCACTCCTTTACAGAAAACTTTTTATACAGTCCAGCTCTACTTTGAATTTGGTAGATTTGTTTTGATCTAAAAAGGTGTTTTGACTGACTGCATTGTATCCTACTAAGGATAAAGGTTGTATCTCTATTAGCTCATTTCTATGTCGCACCCTTTTGCCATACTTTCAAAATTAAGTAGACCTTACTGAAATAGTGCAACATAGGAAGAAATTAAAAGGAAATGTACTTACCTTTTTTCATGAGTAATAAGTTTTATACTTCAATATTTCAATAGGCAACTCTGGATTTGCAGCTAGCAATTTTTCAAATAGCGTGGTGTGCAAAAGCTATGTTGAGGTCATTCTATTAAGAGACAGGAGAATTCCGAAGAAGCGCCCCCCAATTTTTCTCGAACCTAGGTTTTTGTACATATTTGGAATGCTTACCATGTTCTTAGATCAACCTGAAGTGAATAAGCTTTATGTATAAGATGATTGATTTTAGGTAGTTTCTTCGTGCACGACAAAAGTCAAAGCATTGTTTTTCCTATGGGGAACGATTACATATCAGGCAAGTTCAAACAATCTTGGTGGGTTTCTTTGCACCTGTTTGTCCAATTAACTCTTTCCAAACGTTCTCGGTGGTGGTCTTAAACACCATCCAGTGAATTTGAGAGAAATTCATATCCTAAAAAAATCTCCTTCTGTCACTTCATTTCAAGGGTCAAAGGTCCCCTTTCGGGGTCATGATCTATTAAGGCAGGATCACAACGGCCACTGGGGGACCAATAAAGGGTTTTGTCAAAGGTCATTTAAACTAAAGCAATTCGAGGTGCATGTTATGATTCGAAAGACCCTGAGTGAAAAACACCTTAAACACCAAGATGACATACAGACAGTAATCAAAATTTGTCTTACTGTGTTCCTTTCTTGCATGACACATCCTTGAACTTTTATTTACAAATATTATCAGCCTAGAGCTTTGTCCTTAGTGACCCATGTAATAAACAATCTACATGAGGTTAATTTAAGGACAATCCAACCCCCTCGTGGGCTGAACATAGACAGTTTTCAGAACAGGTCTGCGTTTTCTCCCTGTTTAAGTCATGTTTGGTGGTCAAATTTCAGTATGACTTAGTCCTTGACTGATTACCCTTTTATTTACTCTTTAGTCACATTATGCAAAAATTATTGCAAGTGTAGCCTAAATTGCATTACCTAAGGTGATGAGAGGGAAGATTATCAGCTCTGTGGTTAAAGTGGGTTGCTGGTAATTTACATACAAAAATGGTGGCAAGATGATATGCCAAAATACCACAACATACCCACACTACGAGGCTATAAATTCACTAAGTCCCAAATCATGCGATGATTTCATCATAAGAACACACATATGGGCACGAAATTGCTGGCCGGGCCAGCTACAAACACAACCCCATGGGCTCGTGGCTTACCCTCCCTGGTTATGGTACTGGGCCCTTGGGGCCCCTGGTTTGATTCCTATTCAAGATGTACACCTTATTTAGCTTTGATCCCTTTACCCTTTCCCTCCTCCTGGAGATCGGCTAGAGATGGTCAGGGTGTTAGGAATAAAGGACCAATCAGTAATTGCTCTGTGGAATTAATAGAGGAATTCACGAATTTTTGGCCAATTTTTTGATGCCCCTTGGTTTGCTAAAAAATATTGCATCCCGCTTTGAGTGTTCAAGTTTCTTTATTTTAAATTTTCTCTTCCCTTTTTTACCAGACACTTGTGTGTGAGTGTGTGTTCCCATTTCTTCCTGGAAAAATGTGTCAATTCCTTAATTTTCACCAGTTTCCCCAGTCAATATTGATGGCCCAGTCCAACTTGGAAGATTTTACAAATTTTCTTTTTGCACATTGTCATTATCCTTTGATTGCCCAAATGAGGGTTGATTGCACGCTTGCATTAGGTTACTAGCGATGAGTAGAGCGTCGTTACCTTCTGTAAAGAAATAGGTCACTGGTCAAGTTTATCACTGAGCAATATTACCTTTGGGGATGATGATGATGAATTAGTTGTCCCATATAAATTGTTTTATGCTGAGTATATTATACCGTTCGCAAGTCATGTTTGAGTTGAAAAGAAAAAGTCAACCAGTTCAGAATAATTTACCTTCTGTGTCAATGCCTGGTAAACTCAGTATGAGTTACTAACACTAAGTCAACCTTTTTACAGTGTCATAGCCAGGTTGGGGGAAAGAGGGGCAGAGTGCCCCCCTCTGAAACATTTCGAGGGAAAATGGGAAATAACAACTTTTTTTGGATTCTTTTCCCTGTGACCAGGAATTTTGCTTGTTATCGGGAATTCTTACACCTAGCGGAAAATTGCCCCCTCGGAACCACCAGCTGGCTACGTGCCGTGGTCACTAGTTTTGAGTTGCATTCCTGTGGTCATTTGGGATGCCATCAGCCTCAAAACAATTGCCTAAGACTAGGCTTGTTTGGACCTTTTTCAATGCATTTTTCATGCTAATGGTCTGAAATATAGTCATGCAAAAGCATAATTTTGATTATTCTGAACAAAATTGAAACCTGTGTTACCATCAACATGTCACAAATCAATAGAAAACAAGAGAATTTTCAAAAAATAATTGAATTTTGAAGAAAAAATAAAAAAGTGATCCTGACATGTCAAGATATCAATTTGGCCTTTTAACAATTTCAGCCACTTTAAATTATATCAAATCTCAAAAAACAATTATGATTCATCAAATTCTTATTACATAAACCTAACAACCAATACAACCATTCTCTTTGTGAAAATTCATTGGACTCTCAAAAATATTTACTTTCCATTTTACATACAGCCAGATTACTTACACGTGTGTGACCCACTACTTCAGGTACCCTTTCTTTGAGTACTCTTAGCTCTCAAACCTCTCATGTGAAGTACCTATCATGTAGTAGTTGCCTGTGAAATGTCAAGATGCATACAGATGTCACTATTAGCTTGTGGTTGGAGAAGTCCCTTCCATAGCTACTTGTCCCGGGGGAGCCACTTGCAATAATACTTGTAAGCACCCGCGTGAAAGAAAACGCGGATTTATGGTGCTTTTGAAAGGCAAAACGCGATCCACATGATCCGCGTTTATGGTCTCAATAGCCGATTTAAGCAGAAGAAGGGTTTTTTTATTATGGACTGTACCTCCTTAGGGTCTTGTTAAATGATCTCAACTGAGGTGATATATTCTGACTTTTGAGATTATCTCTCACACGGCAAGGCGAAGGGCAAAACCAAAAGCAAGGAGGCCAAGAGTAGGTAGCGGCCTTTCTCGACGTTCATTGCAATTTTAATTCAAATAGGCATCGGCCGAAAACTTGTGCTATATCAAAAGATGGACAGCGGCAAGCAAAACCATTTAAAGTTACCAAAGCAATTATATTATAAGCATTCAATTATACGATGAGCGGAAAGCCAAAATCTCTACATGATGAGCAGGGAAGCTAACACATCAATTTAGTTAATTCAGCAATTTTTTATAAGCATTCAATTAAGGCATTCATTTAAACACAGTTGTTAATTTTACTAGATGAGCAGAAAGTCAACATCTAAATCATTTTGATCACTGTCAAATAACCAGGATGAGCAGAAAGCTAACACATCAAGAGGCATTATCAATAGTTATTCAGCATTGATTATAGAATTCAATTTTATATTTGAGATGAGCAGAAAGCCAACATCTACGTATGATGAGCAAAAAGCAAACACATCAATAGTTATTCAGCAATTTTATTATAAGCATTCAATTGATAAGCATTTAATTTAAACACGTGTTAATTTTAATAGATGAGCAGAAAGTCAACATCTAAATCATTTTGATCACTGTCAAATACATGATGAGTGGAAAGCTACACAACAATAGTCAATTAACACAATATTAATTTGCACAACTGTAATTATATCTATTAATCCTCTTCAATTATGAGCAGAAAGCATTTATAACATGCCAGAACAGCCATGGTAATATCATACCAAATCAATCTTTAATATTCGAGCCCAGTATGGCCGAAACAGCTAAGAATTCTGAGACTCAAAGAGTGGCTAAAGCTCACTTGTAGGTGCGCCCAAAGAACGAGGTAAATATTGCATAAAAGATAATGAAGATGGGAGTGGTGGGAGACTCAAAGAGTGGCTAAAGCTCACTTGTAGGTGAAGCCCAAAGAACGAGTAAATATGCATAAAAGATTAAATGAAGATGGGAGTGGTGGGAGGGATAAAAACCTGACATGCATGAAATGGTTGAGAAAGCCAAGTGTAGATCTGGCGCGAACGGGCATAAACAAAAAACAAGCCAAACAAAGCACAACGTCACAACCTAGACGCCGGATGATTGGTTAACAAGAGCAACGAGCAAAATGGCAACACCGTGTCGAGATAAGTGGATTTATGCTAACCGCAGGCTGGTTCCATAAATCGATTAATACAGTGATTTTACAAACCATTTTTGTTGGCCGTATTTTGTGCCATCTTTACAGTTTTCGGAGCCCATTTCTGAGCCGAGATCTGTACCGTCTGGCATTCTATTTTATACCCAGAAGTAACAGATGAGTAGTGCGTCCATTGATAACTACATCAGATAGATAATTTTAAATCATTCCACCGTTCGTTTTTAATTTTTGTACTAACTCCAGAATAAATGTCATAATTGAAAGCTCGATTTTATATCAGAGATTCATCATAAAGCCATCTTTATCGCCGATATATCCCCGGATATACCCAGGCCATTGTCACTTTGTATTTCCTTAACACATGCAATGATCGCCATTGCCGCTATTAAACTTCCCAGTTTTTGCGTAACCCGGCCCAGCCGAAGAAAGGCGTGTCACAACTTGGGCAGGGGTTTATTGAGCTCGCATCTAATTGGTTACTTTCCCGATTTCGGATTTTGTTATTGGCTATTGCGTTATTATTAATTAATTCAGCGGATCATATAAATATTAGAAAATACTGATAAATGTAATAAAGCAATGATAATCAGTAGAAAAATGATGCTCAATTATAAATCCTCATTTAAAAAATATCATACTTCAATTAAAGCAATGATTTCGTAATCGGCTATTTTGGTCAAAATATAAATGGTCAAAATAATGATTTGTCAACATAAGTTGATACTTTATATAGTTTCTGGATGGTTCCTGGTGTTCCGGCTTCTTTGGGTTTCAATAGTTGATGAGCATTGGGCCTGCACCAAAGATCAGCTATTTTGGTTCAAAATGATCAAAATAACGATTTTTAAACAAAAGTAGACACTGCACTTTGGATGAAGCCAATATGGTTTTTGAGTGGTTTTCTGTGTTTTCAGTTCCTTTCTATTGCAGTGGCTATTAAGCATTGCCTGAAACCCGATTTGGCTATTTTGGTCCAAAGTGATCAATAATGATTTTAAAACAAAAGTGGAGTACTTTGGATGGTTTCCCAGATGATTTCTGGATGGTGCCCGGTATTTTCGGTTCCAATGTGTTTAATGGTTGATGAGCATTGCCTGGACCCCGATTCAGCTACTTTGGCTAAAATGGTCATAATAATGATTTTTAAACAAAAGTGAACACTTCAATAAATTAAATTCCACTTGGTATTAAGAAAAAATATGAACTTTTCTTTTGATACTGAAATCGCAGTTTTGATGGAGTAAAGTGGCGATGTTGTTGATTGGGTAACCCACTTGTAATTATGAGGTGTTGTGCTTTAAACGCTCATGGTGACAAAAGCAAAGTGATTTGATACGTCAAAGTGGGCCGCGCAACTGTGGAATCCAACATTTGGAATAGGCCTCAACATTTGGAACAGACCCCCAAATTTGAGAATTCCATATTGCTATGCTAGGGGTCCAATGGACCCCTTGTTTTAAAACCTAGCGCTACCCCTGGTCCAGTTTCAATGTCAATCCTTGTTTAGGGGAGATATTTCATATCAAGTCCTCACTAAGGGTGTTTGAATATTATCAATCCTTGTTTTGGGTGTATATATTTCATCTGAGTCCTCGCTTAGGGTATATTTGCTTGGGTAAAATCCTTGTTTAGGGTCGGTTTGAAGAAGTTTTGGTATCCTAGCTTAGGGTCATTTTGAAAGTCAATTCACGTGCGTGCTTACAACATTTACATATGAGTGCGCCCCCCGGGCTATTTGTGCCTTCACATGTACTCGACTCACAGATGTCTATAATAACCCAGACCCGTGGATTCTCTTGAAATGGCGTAACCAGAATTGAGGTGCCCAAAAGTATTATAATGAGCATACGCACTTCATTGTCATAGTTTTGGGCACCACCATATTTAGTTTGCATATCTTTGTATTTGGAAAGTCCTTATGCATATTTATCAGACACCAAGTATTTTACATTTGTTGCATTTATTGAGTGAAAATAACAACAACAACTGATGCCACGTGGCTGTCAATCTGCCTCAAATATCTCTTTTCTTAAGTAAAATTAACAGGGGTCATTGGGAGACTTGTGTGCATTAGGAATACCGTAATCTTTTTAGAGGCATGTTTTCTTCCATCGATTAGTTTTTGCATAATTATTGCTGAAAAACTGGCCAATCAGACAATGGAACATTAGGGAAATGTAACACTGATAACATAATGCATGATGCACATATTTTTATGTGTGTGTGTGCTTGGGCAGCAACAGTGACGATGTGCAAGTGCTTGCACAACAAAAACCACGGTGAGCTGGCTGCCTGGGGGGTTAATCTCACTTTTGGTTTGGGTAGGGATGTGTGGCTGGATGTTTGAACCACTACCCCAAAAATATACCAAAATTGACAGATATGCTACCCATCCTTATACCTGTTTTGGTGGAGGTTTTGGGGCGAAGCCCCAGAAGCCTAGAGAAAACTAACTGTTAAAATGTATATTGAGCCATTCTGACAGCACTATTTGGTTTGCATGCATTCTTCATTCCTGATTGACCATTGGAAAAATAATCTTACAACATAAATGCAACCCTTTCATATACCAATTTGCAAGAAAAAAGGACTGGTCATTATGCCAAAATCGCTGAAAATGCAACCCTTCTCGGCCGCACATAACCGTACCCCCTTTTCCACTAAGAACCCCCCCCCTCGGCTGGCTGTGAGAGAAATCGGTTATGGGCTTGGGCTATTCCATAATACACAAGATTTGCTTCTTCCTGTTATACTTCTATGACTCTACTACAATACCAGCTGCCTAGTAGACAATTTTACACTATAGAGGGCAGCAAACATGCTGTTGTGTGTGTTTTGTGATCATTATATGCTTGATAATAGTAACAGTGATGTTTGAATTGAGCATTGCAAAAAAAACCTGTATGTCTTGAGTTTTCAAGTAAAAAGTTAAAGCACATCAAAAATGTTAGCGATTATAAAATAATGGCATTGAGGGTGAAGCCCCTTTACAGGGTATTACCTTCAAGGTACTCCCTGTATGGGTGCATTGTATTTTAGATACTGTGTGTGTGTGCATGTGTGTGTGTTCTGTGGGTGTGTGTGTGTGTGTGCGTGCATGCATGCATGCATGCACGCCAAGTACATTGGTGGATGGACACCCTACTTTTGTAGCCTGGGATATGGTACCATGGATACTCCATGGCTATTCAAGTAGTGCTCCAAAGGTACTTCTGTTAAGAAACTAGTTGTGTAAACTATCATTGAATGTTAATATGCCAACCTTTCAGTTTCATGTGAATCTAGTGGCCTTATCAAGTTGTGTGTGAAAGTGTTTTTCTCACACCATCCTTAGTCTATCCCGAGACATCTCAATCCTCCTTTCCAGATTTTCCATTTTAAATTTTTCACAGCATTCAGTATCAAAACAACCATTGAAGAAAATGTATCACCTTTTTCAAACAAAAGTTTTGCTTGAATATCTCATATCTGCTATTAGGACCGACCTTTAACAAATATAAGTTTTGAAGAAAATTAATTTATGCACCCCATTTACTCAGTATGAAATTAGTACCTTCCTTTGGTGTTTCTCAATGTATCAACTAAAATTTGTCTATAAGCAATAATTGTTCTCAGTCAAACATTTTTTGGCATGCACAATTAGTCATAACAACCACCCCTTCAAAGTTCACGCTAATCATTTATAGGTTAACGTCAATGTTTGTGCCCAGTGCCTATCATTAATGTTCTTCATTGATAGTTTTCTTCTACTCAAAAAGGATTGCATGTTTAAAGTGAGCAAGAAAATAGGTATATTTTTTAGACTCCCCCCCCCCCGCTGGATTTGTTGTTCTTTAGAAGTTAAATAGGATGCATCGTGATGATATAGATACGGCCTAGTTAATTTTTCTCCGGCCGTACAGTATCCCTCATCAGCCGGTCTTTCATTCAATCCGGCTAATTTTCCTGTTTGTAGTTTTGGTGTGTTCTAAAAAGGGCACATGCATTAAAGCATGGATCGTAAAGTTTAATTAAATGCCAATTTATTGTAAAGGGGCAAAGAGGTGAAAAATAACAGTACTTCCGATAATCTTGTTTCTGTTTGGTTGGGACACCATGGATTCTTATCTCGAGTGCACCATATGATTTATACTCAAGATTTAAAGTTCCTTCCTTCCTTTTTTTGAAATTGCAATATTAACTAAATCTATATCCTCCATAAGTGATTTGACAGCAGTATTTTGCCACGATGGTTGTACAGGGTGGAACAAGAGAGCAATTTACAGGGTTGGAGTGGCCGTAGGCTTGCACAGGAAATTTTTTGCTTTTGGGCCATTTTGGACTACTTGAGCCCCCAAATGGGCTGGGTAGACAAGTAAATGCACATCAGGAGGTGTTTTGTTCTGTTTTTGGATTTCTGTGTTTTACTTTCTACTTTCAAAACAACAATACAATTTTAAAACATACAAAACATACTTGCACTCCCATTGAGTGTTGAAATTTGAGGGCACCACAGGAAAATCTCTGCATCAACCTTTAATATATATTACTTTTAAAACAGCCGGTCACCCAAATATTATTACAGAATAAAGTATAATGTAATTTACACTCTAGTCCATTTAAAGGAGGATGACCCGATTTAAGTCTTTAAAAGGCCTTCACCCAAAACCCCCATCTGTAAA
The DNA here is from genome assembly GCA_023653785.1 of Ophioderma brevispina. Taxonomy (NCBI): domain Eukaryota; kingdom Metazoa; phylum Echinodermata; class Ophiuroidea; order Amphilepidida; family Ophiodermatidae; genus Ophioderma; species Ophioderma brevispina. The sequence continues at coordinate 21,298 of JAMKCH010085826.1, read as the reverse complement.
GTTTTGCGCCGATATTTCAACCCATTTTTAAGTGAGAGTTAAAAACGTGCTTTTGTAATCCCCATAGAGTACTGTGTAAAATTAATATTGGTAGACCAAAATGGGGCATATTTTCGCTCATAACATTCAAACCAATTATCCTTTACCCCTAGGATTTCACAGGGTAAATGGGAAAAATATAGCCTTTTTTCTGATGCCAAAATGTTGACCACTTCAGTAAAATCTGGGGTCCCTGGGGACGAGGCTATTAGGGATCAGACCATGGACCTTTAAAGACAATCCATCATCCTTGTATATTTCAAGAATGAGGCATGTTTGCTATTCAATTGAAACATTTCAACACTGGAGACTAAAAAAAAAATTTTCTAATAGCAACCAATTTCCCCTCCCCCCCCCCACCCAAAATGGGTACTTTTCCAGCCAAATGCACAAAAAGCCCGGTGGTGTCACTCATATTGACCATGTGTACGCATGATCGTTCCCTTTTTTGCGAAAAAAGGATGCATTTTGAAAGTATGTTCGCAAACATAAATGTACGCGATTTTTTAAAAAAAGGGTCCTTTTTGTCGACGATGTACTCGATATTTTTGAAAAAGGGTATATTTTTTGTGAACACGAAAATGTGAAATCTTAGAAATCTTACCAATTTCTCGCTTATTTACATTTTTGTCATGTTTTTTGCCCCAAAATATTCGACAACTCCCTGGGACAACTCCGCTGGAAATTCAGGTCAGATCCCGGTTTGTTTACATTTCACGTTATCCCGTAAACAGGGGATTCCCCAGGTACAGGACCGTCGCGTTGATTCCATGGTTCTTTTTATCAAGCAATATCATAATGCAGCCGGTCTGTGGAACCATGACAAGCAGAGTACTAATGAATTCATCATGGCGCTGACCACAAAGCAAGGGTCACGTTCGTCTTCAGTGCAAGAAATGCCGCGACTGCATATTGCGACTATCCTCCAGGAGTATGAATGTTTTATATTGTAAAGTCTTGACATCTCTTCTGATGTAATTTCGCTGGAAGTGTATAAGAGGCTTATAAGAAACGTCATAATAATAATAATTGAGCTAACTGTTCTGCACAATGCAAGCAAGGCATTTGGTGATTAGGCCTATACTGAACTCCTGAATTGTTCATACAGGGGAAGATAACTTTGATATTTTGAATTTGGGAAAATACAATGTACTTTTCGGTTATTTGAATTCAGTATACTTTTCTGTTATTTGTTTTCCTCATTATATTAGGTCTAAAGATGGTATTAGAACAGTTAAAAAGGACAAAAGAGTTCATCTTTGACAAGAAAATATGTATTTGTGTGTGTTCTTGAAATGTCAAAAAAGGGTGATTTTGTAAAAGTGTACTTGAAATGCAAAAAAAGGGTTGTTTGTAAAGGTTAATTTGTACTCGTTTTCATGTAAAAAAAAGGGGTCAAAATTGCTGAGAATATACTTGAAACCACGCGAAAAAGGGGGTATTTTTTGACTTTGGGAACGATCATGCGTTACACCTTTGAATAGGAAGTGACACCACCGGGACAAAAAGTTTTAACTCTGCTTACAATGAGCACTCGTGTAGTATTTAAATTGATGAGAGGAATTGATGAAAGTATTTCAAGTATAAATATCCAAGGCAGTGTTGCCAACACTGCACTTTACCCGCCCAATTGGGCTACTTTTGAACATCAAGAAGTGCTCTCAAAGTGCCATTTTGGTGATTTTTTGTCCCATAGAAACCAATGGTTAAGGTAAAAATTGGGCTACATTTTGCCCTCCCGTGTTGCGCCTAACCAACATTTTTGTTGGCAACACTGGTCCAAGGCATTCTTGAGTAATACACCAACACACCACTTCATAAAGTAATTTTCTGTGAGTGATATGTTATACCCAGAATGTGTTAGGGTTAAAATGTATGTATGAGCCAGGGAACTTTGTCCTGAGAATTGAGAATATGGACTGTTAGGTGGTGATAAACTCACAGCTATGCCTAAAATGTGATGTAAACCAAAATGTCAACGACATTCACAAATCTCATTAACTGTTAGAATGTAGAATTTTTTTCCTCTGTGTTTGTGGAAGGGTGTAGTTTACACTTTGAACATAAATCCATGTAGACGTGTAATGATGATTGATTTATTACTTAAACCAAATGTTTTCTCAATTAATATCAAAGTGATTCGTCATGTAAGTATTAAAGGGATAAGCAGCGATAATGCGAGATAATAAAAAAATGTTGAAATGCATTTTTTTAGGTTATAAATCAAAGATAACTATGTACAATTCCAAAAACTACTTTGTTGCAGGAACGAAAACACCAAATAGCGAAAAAAATGAAGTATTTTAGGAAATTTGCTATACCGTCTCCCGCAAATAGACATGCAGCAATGGCGTCTCAAAATATGCACTAAACAGTTGATTGTAGTTTACAACAGTACAGAATAAACAAAGATCAATAATGTTTGTGCTTGAGGTCAAACTGTACAGGTCATGGTGCACAATATTACGCTTATAAATCTGGGATATTCACAGGAAAAGGCTTTTTTGATCTCAAGTTACAGAATCAGATAAAAAGTACTGTCTTGTCTTTGATACAACAAGGATTTCAAGCCGAACACTTGCAAGTCATGTTAGCACATCCACGTCAGAAACAAAAGCAACAAAATATAAATTTTGATGATTTTTTCGATGTTTCAGCTCAGCAAATCGCTGCTTATCTCTTTAACCAAATGTTTTCTCCATTAATACCAAAGTGATTCATCATGTAAATATTAATTATTGGCATATACATTTTGGCTTTAAATGATGTAAAGAAGTAATAGGCAACTCAGAGCTTCGATGGTTCAAAAGTTTGTGGTTACACTAGGATATCGCTTGTATCACAACAGAAATTTGTATGTTGCTATTTTGTGTGCATCACAAGTTCAATGCCATGACTCAGTGAAAACTTAAATAGCTAATTAATTGCGAAAAAGCACACTTTTCCTGTGCAATAGAAATTACTGTAAGCCGAGTACCTAATCGATATGCTAGAGTGAGATTAACGCTAAATAGTTCCATATTGGTTTGTTTTTGCGGATGTGGTGATTTTTGCGACAGAAATGTAATATCTAGTTATCCGCAAAGGAAAGCTGCCTAATTGGTTGGCATCGAATGGGTAATACATCCTTGTAGTTGATGTTAGAAATTGTTGGCATTTGAAGACTACTTTCTGAACTCTTGGTGGCCTTTTCCTTGGTAACAACAACATACACAAATTTGATATCAGCTTATGTGGGAATCCAGGGGGGGTAGGATATGTCAAACAAATAGCAACAGTGAATTCAAATCGGCATCAACATCCGACGTAACCAGAGTGTTAGTCTTTTTCAAAGACTTAACGGCAAGAGGGTGCTCTTATGCATATCGGACAAAGATTTGACTAAGGACTATGTCTGGTCACAAATATTTAAATCTAAATGACTGTTAAACACTGTTTTGCAGCAGGGTTAATCCACTAACCCCAACAGATTTTGAAGTCATTTATTCAAAAATTATCATGATATTACAAAGATTTATTGAACAAAGAAAATGTATGTAAGAACTCCATAAATTACCATTTGGAAATCACAAATGCCCAAATCGAGCAGGTCGTGTTCTGCCCCCTGTGGGAATCTGTGAAATAGTGAAAGACACTGGTATTAATAATTTCTATGAACTAATGGAATTGCTACTTTGTTATAAGTAAATTGACCATCGAGATCAAAAGCTTGTTAGAAGTTGAAGATATTACTAAAAATTACATCTGCTATTAGTATTCTTTTAGCTAGAAATCATTATAGGAGAAAATTATTCATAAATGTATACTGACATATTTCATTGCACACATTTGGTCCAATTCCCATTTGGTCCAATCCCTTTTCAGTACTCAATAGTCAAATAGTCTATGCCCCATTTTGTCAAATACCTATTCTTGCCCATTCATATTTCATCTAATTCCATTTTGTGACTTTTGTGCAATTCTCATTTGGTCCAATTCCTAATTTGTCCAATTTCCATTTGGTTCAATTCCATTTGGTCCAATTCTGAGTTAGTCCAATCTCCACTTGGTCCAATTGCAGCAAATGCCATTTAGGGAAGATAGATAATTCCCATAGGAGTTGGACAGAATAGGAATTGGGCTAAATAGCAATTAGACTAAATATCTATTGGATGAAGGTGGTGTTGTACCAAATGGGATTGGAAAAGGGTTGAGTGGGATTGGGTTTAATGGGATGTTACTGGTTTTAAATGATCTACCTGAGAAGCTATACTTAATTTGCATGACTAAATACAATCAAACCCATAACAAGAGATATTTTGAGTCAAAAAATGATATTTAGTTTTAATGTTGATTTTCTTTTCCCTCTGCAAAGTATTAGTCTGGCTCCAGTTCTTTATTTCAGTTTTCGGATGTTTCAGAGCTTTTATTTTTTTTTTGTTCTAGGGTAGTTGACATCTTCGCAACTTTCTGAAGAATCCATTACTATATATGTTAATAATTCTTGTATGTTCTTTAACAGTCCCAGACAGTCCTGATGTCATTGAAGTCAAAAGTTTCAGCGATCGGCACATTACGCTGACGTGGTCCGGAATACCTTGTGAAGGCTGCCATGTCGACTTCTACTACATTGATAAAGTCAGCGATGATGGTGAGGCACTTCACAACGATGGAACCGCATGCGCACCTTCAGCCAATGGGAATGAAAAGATCTGCACCAAGACATTCTTGAATCTCCATCCAGGTCACCTGTATACATTCACTGTGACAGCGGTCAGTTATGGAATGCGAAGTCAGAGACCGACCCTGTATCAACAAAGAACAAGTGAGTGTAGTGGAAGTTATTGTGATGTTTGAAATCATCGCAGGAGTGCAACAAGGTCGTAAGTGAAATAGCTGTCATGTGATACATCTGTGTGCTGCTATGTCTTTCCTTGAGTCAGTGGCTCTTGAAATGGTTCTTCAGGTGATACAGTCACCTGAAGAACCATTTTATGAGCCAGCTACCAAAGACGTGGCAAACTATTATGTTAAATTGGAATTTCTGACAAATGGCAGCTATTGCACATACGACCTTGTTGCACTCACAAGGCGAAATATTCTGCAAGGAATGATATGTTACAGCCTATATGGTCCATAGCCTGACTGCTAATAGCCTCATTCCCAGAACTCCAGATTATACTTGAAGTGGTCAAAATTTTGGTATCTGAAGAAAGGTACTATTTTTCTCATTTACCTTGTGAAATCTTAGAACTAATGGAAGTTTATAAGTTATAAGTGAAAATGTGCCTCATTTTGGTCGTCCAATATTAATTGGACACAATACTCTATGGGGCTTACAAAATCATGTGCTTAGCTTTCACATCAAAATGGATTGAAATATCAGCACGAAACTTTACAGATGGGGTTTTGATTGAAGGCCATCACCGGCGTATCCAGATCTTGCTTTTTGAGGGGGACCACCTCGAATAGCCGAAAATAGGCCAAATTTGCATGTTTTGACATGAACCCCCAGATGGTGTGCTCCCACCAAAAATGTAATTTCATGTTGTGATAGGTAAGCTAATATAAGTAAAATATAATAAACTTGTGTCAAAGAACTTCAGTATAAAAGTGGAATGAACTGTTCTCATACATAGAATTGGAGAACTAAATTTGAGTGATTAGAAGCGATGTGTCATAAACCCTCTGGAGTTCACTAACAAATTGGCTTAGGAATTTGTTAACAACATACCAATGTAGCTCTATGTCAATGTCTAAAGATAACCACATGAAAAATTGTGTGACAGCTATGTCTGTGTCACAAAGTTTATCGTGGAGAAAAAATATTTTGCGGATGTCGGGTTCATTTTTTTTCTTGTTTCGCCATTTGTTGATTACAGCTGCAAACTTGCTTATCAGTGTGTGCACATAAGAACAATGTTTATAAGTCATGGAACTTACATGGTTGATATAAACTAATCACCTCAGCAGCCTTTGGTGAAGGAGAAAACATTAAAACGTCTTTTTTTAGTCGTTCACATTTGGAAATCCCATGAATATTACCACAGGAAGGAGGGAGCTCATTGCAGGAAATACTGTCATGCGTTCAAGGCCAGGACACGAGCATAACTAAACTGATGATGGAGTTACTAAAGCAGAAAAATGTTCTTTATGTTTAGATTTATTGTAATGTTTGCAAAATAAGTTCTGGATATCACTGACTTTCACAGCATGTAAAAAGAGTGCATTGCCATATCGTCATGCGAGTGCAACAAGGTTGTAAGTGCAATAGCTGCCATTTGCCAGAAATTCCGATCAAAAGTATTATTATGCCAAGTCTTTGGTTAGTGGCTCTTGAAATGGTTTTTCAGGCGGTGAGTCACCTGAAGAACCATTTCAAAAGCCTCTGACTCAAGGAAAGATGAATTGAGAGCTATCCTAATACATGGCAGCACACAGATGTATCACATGGCAGCTATTGCACATACAACCTTGCTGCACTCACAAGACAATATTTTGAAAGCATCCATGCATTGCTGCACAGGGTTGTTGTTATTAGATTTGAAGTGGAAAATTTAAAAAAAAGTGGAAAATGTATGGAAGTGATCAAGGAAGATACGGATAATGCTTTTTTGTCGGAGTTGATGTGTTATCATAAGCGATCATAAGTGGCATGTGTGATTTGGACTGTATCTGATTATGTGCACTTTTTTCATCTCCCAGTACAGAGTACAGTCCCCCATGCATATGCATATGCACAAACAAAAAAATATCCAGTAAGCACTAGGTCAGTTTCTCAGTATACAGGTACATATACAGGTTATTGAACTGTGCCCAGGGAATTGAGAACATAATTACAAGAAACCAATGGGTCATTTCTTCAATATTCATGTGCATATAGTTGAATGAACTGTGACCATGTAGTTGAGACTATGATATCTTTTCATCATACCCAGAAACCAGAGAATTACTTCTTAACACATTGGTGCATATAGGTGAATGAACTGTGCCCTGGGAATTGAAAATATGATATATTCTACATCATAAATCAGAAATCTATATGGGTGCTTATGGGTTAATGAACTGTGCCCAGGGAATTGAGACTGTGATCATAATTCACCATACCCAGAAACCTATGGGTAATTTTCAGCACATTGGTGCATATGGGTTAATAAACTGTACCCTGGGAATTGAGACTATAATATATACTAGTTTCTACATCATACCCAGAAATCAGTGGGTCATTTTTCAGTATATGGGTGCTTAAGGGTTGATGAACTCTGCCCAGAGAATTGAGACTATGAACATGAGTCATCATATATAGAAACCAATGGGTGATTTTTCAGCACATTGGTGTATATGGGTTAATGAAATGTGTCCTGGGAATTGAGGCTACGATACATACTAGTTTCTACATCATACCCAGAAATCAATGGGTCATTTTTTTCAGTATATGGATGCTTATGGGTTGATGAACTCTGCCCAGAGAATTGAGACTATGGACATGAGTCATCATATACAAAAATGGGTGATTTTTTTCAGCACATTGGTGTATATGGGTTAATGAACTGTGCCCTGGGAATTGAGACTATGATTTATTTTGGTCATTTATAGGTTATTGAATTGTGCCCAAAGAATGCAGATATAAATATGTACATCTAAGTTTGCCAAAGGTTGTTTGCTTTGCTAATTTTGATGGCGACTTTTGTCAGGAAGACAATTTCCTCTGGTACAGTATCACCTCCAACTAGACAAGAAAGAAAGGATGAAGACAAGTACCATATTTAGAAGTCAGCAGGGAAGTTTTTAAGATAACATAGTGTGGTTTGGAAATCAAAAATACACTAAATTTAAAGAGAAGAAGATGGGGAGGAGGAGGAAGAAGAGGAGGGGAAGGAGAAGGAAAAGAGAAAAAACCTTGCCATGCTATGATTAGACCCCAGTACCTTAGTTATGCAAAGTACACAATACAATGCAAAATACACAATACAATGCAACAAAATATTATTCACACTGGTTAGAGCAATTTTCCAATTACCGTAAGCACTCGGGTATAAGCCCACCCCCCCAAAAAGGAAGATTTTACTTCAAAATAGGGGTGGGCTTATACCCGGGGAGGGGCTAGAACTTGGGAGCAATATCAGTTACCAAATTGCAATATCATTTCAAGAGCATATTATTCACCAGATACCATTTTATGTACACTTTTGTTGTAGCAGATATTAAAACATTAGAAATAAAAGTTCAATTTTCACATCACATTCCTCAAAGTAATTCTAGTAAACAAGCCATCCCAATGCATTGGGCCATACTTTGATGGCTCTATAGAATAGTTCCAAGTTTTGAAATATGATTTTGTTTGTGTAATTACTGCCACATTGTTGCCTGAATGCTAAAATTACCACCTGGGCTTATACCCGAGTGTATGATAGCAGGAGTATTTTCTTTAAAAATTGGGGGTGGGCTTATACCCGAAGGTGGGCTTATACCCGAGTGGTTACGGTACTAGTAACTTATCTAGATCAATTACATGGCTAGTGAAAATGTTAGTTTGCTTCATGTGAGATGAATCCAACACAAGTTTTCATCTGAATGACATTGACCCCAATACATATTTGGGCCATGATAGGAGCATGGTATCATGGATACACGCGGCCCTGGTTCAGCTTACTCAGTTGAATAAATCCTGACACCACCACAAGCCATTACCAATGACTTGTGGATATGCTAAGAAGAACCCCAATACCACATCTGTAAGCTTTCCAGCTGATACTTCAATCCATTTATAATGAGAGCTTAAAAACGAGATTCTTTAAACCCCATAGAACATTGTGTAGAATTATTAATGGTTGACCAAATGGGCTACTTTTTCACACATAATATTCAAATGAAATATCTTTTAGCCCTAAAATTTCACAGGGTAAATGAGAAAAATAATAGCTTTCTTCAGACACTAATATTTGATCACTTCTGGTAAGGACATTGCCGGATAAAGAGAGGAGGCCCTCTATAATCATCATAGTTAAATTTCACCATCAATTTTGAGTTGGTGTTTTAACTACTTAATCATGTACACAAGGTGTTTTTTTATCCCAAAACTGCACTTGTATCAAGAAAAAATGAAAAAAATGTCTGAGAAACTTCAGGGGCATGCTATCTGGAAAAAGCAAAGCTTAGTGCATGCCTCCATTTCATTGACCATTTATTACTTAAATGAAGAAGCAGGAAGATGTTACATAGCTGCCCTTTGTTATGGAGCTTGTAAGTGATGCCTCGATAGACCTTTTGTCCTTCATAAGCTACAAAGATGCTACATGAGACAGCCCTTTATAACAGTACCCAAATACATATTAGCTTTTAATGCTGTTAAGATTTGGATTTAAATATAACCATCTTTACACCAATCAGGCTCTAGAATCCAACACAATGGCCCGCATCTTAAGGCCCAGTCACACAGCCGATTTTTTGCTAGAAAACCACTTCCAGACTGCTCCAGACTGGTGCCGATTGGCCAATTTTCGAAAATCGTGAGCTGTTTTTCTTTTTCATGTGTAGTTCTGGCAAGGTCTGGGCCTGTTCTGTGCAGTCGTCTGTAGTCTTACCCATTATTTGCTAGAAAACCGCTTCCAGACTGCTCAAGACTGGTGCCGATTGGCCATTTTGTCGAAAATCGTAATTTTCCTTTTTCAGGTGTAGTTTTGGCCAAGTCTGGGACTGTCCTGTACAGTCTTCTGCAGTCTTGTGTGGTCGGGAGCACGTGGCAAATTTGAAAAAACCCACCACGATTTTTCCTTGCAGCTTAAAAAAATTGTGGCGGGTTTTGGAATCGGGAAGGTCGGCTTGAACACATGAGCGGTTTGGAAGCGGTAGCCGATGAGTTGGTGTGCATCATGAGTGGTTGTGTGCAGTTGGAAAGTGGTCGGCAATGAGTCTGCTCCAAGCAGGAGAGAAAATGCAAGCCAACTGGAAATGTTGAATCGGTGACTAAACTCGGCGACTACAGAAGATAAGTCGCCAACGTGCAGTCTTGACAGCAACTTGTGCTGTCGTGTTAAGGTCTGCGACTGATTGAGAACTGAACAAGTGACATGCTTGATCGCCTACTGCTCGGCGATTGCGCATCTCCTGTCTTGTAATTTGAACAAGACTGCAGCCGATTTGGAAAGAAATGTGGTCTTGTGTAGTTGGGAAGAGGTTGGGTCGCGTCGCGGGTTGTCTTCATGTGACGGGACCTTTATTGGCGTCAACAACTCGGCGACCAATCGACGAGCAGTCTTGACAGCGACATGTCACAACTTGTGCCGTCGTTTCAAGGTCGGCGACTAATCGGGGACTGAACAAGTGGCATCGCCACGGGATAAAAATTGTACATTTTGCAAGTTTGAACAAGACTGTAGCCGATTTTGAAAAAAAATGCGGTCTTGTGTAGTCGGGAAGTGGTTGGGTCGGGAGCTGTCTTCTGTGTGACTATACCTTTAATGATAAAGCGTGGCCCATGACAGCGCTATTTATATCATGACAAAGTTAACTAGTGGGTATGGTATGTATGTAATAGTAGGTTGTTGTTGTTGTTTTTGGCAATTCCATTTAGTGTTCAGGCCCCCCAGGAAACAAAAAAATGCAAAATGAGGTCTTTAAACCAAGAACCAGAATGCCACTCATATGTATGTTGCGGAATAATAGAAACTAAATGACATACCTGCAAAGCAGCAGTGTGGTTCTTGGGGGAAGGGTATCATATTTGAATTTCAATTACCCATTGACGTCTATGTAGTATAATTTTACATAAAAGAAACTTTTGGGAAATTTATGTAAAGTGAGATTTTTGAAAACCAGTCCAAAGTAAACCTTGAACATGTACCTTTATAATGCGTAAACGTTTCAATTATCCATCTCACTGGAAACTATAGAGGGCATCCTTCATTCCTTATCCAGCAATGTCCCTTTCTTGGGTCCAGGGGTTGTTTGCGAAACTCAGTCGCAAATTACGTGCATACATGTCATACCTGAGTGACCAATTTATCTAAAAGCACTGTGCCAACTAGTATAAAAGGTCTATTATGTAGGACATACGCATGGTTAGCATACACATAGACTACGTATCGAGTTGCGCGAATGGAAACCAGGGACGAAACTATTAGCGATCGGGTGGAGGCCAGGACATGGAAGGTAGGAGGTGTCCTGTGCCGTTGATAAGGAAAAGTTTACATTATTTCATTCTGTTTTTAAATGTATTGATATCTACACATCTAAAATGTTTTAAACACTTCCTTCTTTTGTACATTTTTCCTATAATAGAACCGGAAGTCCCGGAGAGATAAATTTCACATTACATTGATAAGAGGGTATAACGGTGCATGGTACCGTCAGATGGACGGGTGGACTCGTACCATTATCAATCTCAGATCAGGCCAGGACAACTTTTGACGAAAGTAGAGAGGTAGGCCGTAACAAAATTATGGCAATTTCAGATAAGAATTTGATTATGATATTGAAGTACTAGGTGGTAACAAAAATAGTCTTGCAGGATACACTTCATTGTCTATTACGTTCAATGACCCCTATTGTACATTGTTGATTCCCCATGGATAAAGCTACCGGTACTGTTTATTCTGATATAGACACATGGTACCTGTATTGTAGGTACCCATTCACAGTTAAAACTCTGTTCATATACCACTAGTTGGAATGGTATTACATGGCAGGGCGTACCTTCATGTCAATTTGAGATACTCTAAGCTTGTTGACTCTTTAAGTTTGCACAAAAAAGAGACCAAGATCCAGAAAGGTTTGGGCATGTGATTATTAAACCGTGGTTAGAAAGGAAAGTATTGAGACTGGCAAAATTGCTTTGAGGTGAAAGGTATTTAAGACCATCAATCAGTGAGTGCCATTAAGATTTTGACATACAATTTTCTATTTGAGTATGGAGGAGATGTATCAGGGATTTTTGAAGATGCATAACTCAAAGTTAGGTGATTGCAGGACAGGTACATTTATGATTTTAGCACCTGTTGTTATAACTCAATTTAGGTATTTAAATATAAAATTATGTAAACAAGCATGGCTCTGGAATTAAAACACAAGGCCGCATCTTAATGAACAACATTTGATTGATTGTAATAGACACTTTTTTCATCAGCAGAAGTTTGCCTCTGAGTGCCCCATAGGTCACCAGTTGTAATTTCTGTTTACTTGGTATTCTAACCAAGTCCAGATTCATTAAAAATCTGAAAAAAACCCAAAATCAAACAACTCATGAAAAAAAAGTTGCGTAAAAATATTGAATAGAAAATTTAAAAAGCAGATCACCACTTACAATCATACTAAAGAGCATTATGGATCATAACATAGAGCACATGAGGGAATGACAAGTACATTTCTATAGTTTGTTCTGGACGTTATTGGATTGTTTGACAATCTGGATGCCACAAATGGATCGACACAAATGGCCATACGTGTCACAAAAGATGGGTCACACAAATGATGGGTCTAATTTCAGACTTCTGGGTATATGATTGACCATTTTCTTGTTGCCAATTTTGAAATGGTATGGGGCATTTTTCAACACACAATTCTCAAATTTGTTTGAAAATTAGTCAATTTCCTCAATTATGAGCCAAAATTGCTAAAAAGGTCAAATTTGAAGAAAACAAATGGCCAAATCCGTATCAAATTTGGCCCAAAATCTGTATCTCTGGTAGAGACTATGAGTTCCCTTCTTGACAGGAAATTGGTATAGTGATGTGGGGCATACTTCCAGGGACTCTCAGCGGCACGTCCCTATACAACCAAACTTGGAAACCCTCGGCCCTGGTAGCAGAGTACATCACAACAACATACTCATGTTATCTTAAATCTAATTAAACCAAAAATTCACATAGCAACATGAATCGTGGATCATCAGGAGTGCCCAGTCTTGGCTATTTTGTAGGTTTCTTCAGTACCTGTGTTTACTGCAAGTAGGGCTTCTCAGTGGGAGGATCAGATAAAAGCCCCCTTCTCGGCACTGCCCTAGCCCTAAGGACTAAAACTATTTTCAGACCCATGCTCGGAATGAATAAAGGTATGCAGGTGGAAGCAACTGTTTCAAATTTGACTTAATTATTTTGAACTGTAGATTAGAAAAGTAGTCCTGTACTTTTGAACCATTTTCCTTTTATAATTGGAAAGTTTCTCAGCTACTGAGATTTTGACGTATTTTGATTTCAAGTCTAAAGGTCATAAATCGATGCACATGACTTGTTAAAAATTAGGATTAACTATTGTTAAAGGTTCACAGAGGATTACTAAAAGTTAGAAGTCAAAGTTTTGTATGGACCTGTCATCTGAAAAGTACATCATATCATTTGGGGCATAATTGTTTGGTAATAAATTTCAGGTTTTTTCCAAAGCATTTAAAGTCAAATACACCCATTTTTATCTGAGATTCTGTAGAATTCACTGCCTCTCTCTTTCAGGAGAGGATCCAGAAATTCTCAACGGTGTGTGTGTGTGGGGGTACCCTTTCTAGGAATTCTCAATAGAGGGATGCCATTTGAATGACCCGAAAAGCAGATGTGCAGCACGGCGGCGGCCCAGGCGCCCAAAAAATTCGGCCAGCACAGGTTCTGCAAAATTAGGGTGGGGGCATGCCGTTCCCCCCCAAAAAAATCTACCCTTGCTTTCTTTCCCAGTTTGGAAAATGTTCTGGTAACAAGCTTTTTTTTTCACTGGGGGGGGTGTGAGCCACATATGAATGATACTCGCTTTTACCTTATAGGTAGTATGACACTTCTAATACCATGATAGTTTTGACGTAGTAGAACAATCTTGGTGTGATCATTCCAACCTACAGATCACTGCTCACAGACATCATGTCTGGGTTTGTAACATTGTGTACTGTTCATTAAATCTGTTGAATTTCTAAAGCAATTATACTCTGTGAGAATCGCAACAATTCAGCTTCATTCAACATACATCGCTGCAACTAAATTTGATCGTCATGACATCAAGGACTTGAAGCTGATTTGGTCGGTGTAGAAAGTGCATCATTTCATTGAATCAAAGTCGTAGTATGAGTTTAGCTGTAGTGACACGACCCTGAGTGAAGCCATGGCTTAAGACAGATCAGTGATTTATCCGAAAGCGTCAAAATAATTTGAAATTGCGGAATAGTTGAAAAATGAAGGATAAGCCTGTAAAATCTCATAAGTTACTTCCAAATGAAGAATTAACAAGCAAAGATGAAAACGCCAGTATTCCACTATGTGATCCAGAGGAAAACCCGCCACATGTCGCACAGGACAGTTGAAAAAAATAAGGGAAAATAGCTTAAAATCTGTTATATTGTACTTTATTTTGTCAGATGATTGAGGGCGTAACTTTGATGTGTGTTTCAAAGAAGAAAGAAGTAACAGTCTATGGAACTTAAAATTTTCAAACTCTGCAGTGATATAAAAAACTCAAAATATAACTTTCCCACAGTGCCGATTTTCACAGATCGCCATCCACATATTACAATCTCCATTGAGTTGTAGTAAGTGTCCGTACAGACAGTCATGACTAAAAATTTCCAATTTGTCCTTATTAGTTTGCTTCTGGTCCTATTATTTGAAGGATGTTAGGATACCGTACTTGTACAACCATGCAAAAATTTACTAAGAAAATAAATAAATCAAAGTCTAAACCAGGATCACATGGATAACCAAAGGATTTAATAAAATGATAAATAAAAAAGTAGAACTATAACAATATATAAAGAATAGAACTCCACCAAATAGAACTAATATAAGACACTAAATAACAAAGTTAATAAGCTCTTAAGGACTGCCAAAAGCAATATTTTGTAAATCGCTGAAAAGAAAAGACAAATATTTTAAAAACACATGAAAATCTAAATAAATATAATTAATAAAACAATAAAAATACAATGCTAAATAAATAAAATCTATAAGCACCACTGAGAATTTGTTGTATGTATAATATCTAACAAATTCCAGATCATTTTAATGGACTTCTTCAAAACATAGGCCCAAATCAGGTAAACAAATTCCAAATAATACTACTACACTTTCAACTTACTGCTAATCCATTGATAGTGCAAGTTCTTTACCTCCGATCACAGAGGATAAAGTAATTTAAGTTATCAATAAGTTAAATGCTAAAAAAGTCCAGGTCATGATGGCTTCCAGCCTAATTATTAAAAAATTGCTAGTGAATTAAGCATTCCCCTAACCTTCATTTACAACATGTCACTAACAACAGGCATAGTACCGAATCAACTTAAAAAAGCCAGGGTAATTCCCATTCCAAAAAAGATAGTAAAGACAAATACAACACACAGACAAAATTCAGTTCTACCCTGGTTTCAAAAAATTTAGAGCATCTTGTTTTAATAAGGTATCTCATTTATAGACAAACACAATATACTCTTTGAAAACAATTCGGAAACCGGCCGAAAACCACTCCACAAGTATGGCTATAATAAAGCTTGGGACATAAAATTACTCAAGCTTCTAATAATAATCAAACAACTGCTGGGGTATTTTGGACCTTTCCAAGGCATTGACACAAGACATCATGACATCCTCTAGCTAAAAGTATCACTATGGCTCAGAGGTCTTGTCTGGATTGGATCAAAAGTACTCACAAACAGAACGCCAGTTTGTTATTACAATAGTGCAAAAATCTGATCCACTAAGATATATCAAAACCGTATGCCCCAAGGCTCTACTTTAGGACCCTTGGGATTTATCATTTCTGTAATGATATTCCAGCTGCTGCTACGTCATGATGGTCCTGATTGAATAATTGGTCAGGTATTGCATAATGCGAACTGAACTGAATTGAAAACTAGATTTGCTTGTCTGTTGGGTATGATGCCATGGCCAAGGTTATGTACTTTACATAAAGCAGCTTAAACAAACCCATTGAAAGCAGCTGATTATGTATTGTAAATGTGACATACCTTCTTAAAGCTTGTTGCTTAACGTAGTAGTGTCAGTCTCTAGGCGGTCATTTCAAGGACGCAATTCATATTAAACACGATGGCGAGAGGATTAATATTTAAATTAGGCACGGTGGTTGGTCATGTATGCATAATGCAAACATGAACTGTAATTTAATACTATTGTTCAAGTATCCCGCAATTATAGGGGGCGATTTTTTTCCAGTAGTTTAACTTGGCACGTATTACAGCATCACCTTTAATAGCAGCAGTCACTAACTAATTTGATATTGACAATTTAGATGCGCACAACTTGGCCTTTTATTCCGTGAAGGTTCATGTGGGTTGAATAACCAACAGTTGGCAACATATCCTGCTAGTATAGTCAGCATGATTTTAACCTCTGTTTGTCGAGGTTCGAACCCCCACTCTGCCTACAGACAGTGGTGAAATTGATTTGTTTGAATTCTGTCATGGTGAAATGGACACTACGATGTGGCTTCATAAGTTAATACCGACGGGAAAACGCATCCTGGGGGCATTGCTTATGTAGTTTCGCTGTACCCTCCTTGCGTGTTAGAGTACGCGGTTTGTCATTCTTATTTTGATGGGTGTGGCCATGTTCATAGGTTTGTGACGGTTAGCGACCTTGGGTCGCTGTGGACCTGATGAGTTATCGGACTCGTGCGGAGTGAACTACAGAATTATGCAGTTTATTCCTATGGGTCTTGGTGGATTCGCGGGGTCATAATTGTCACAACCCATGTCATACAAAAAAAAAAAAAAAAAAAATCAGTAACAAGAATGTTACCAACATTATCATATTTCCATGATAAACTTAAGAAAAATCATGAGTATTCCCACATGAAAATTATGAATTTATTGTGGTGGGGGTGGATGCTCTTACTATTATGTAATATTTATTGTGGTTTGCGTATTAATTTGATAGAATTTATTTTTTCGTTTGTATTAATTAATGTGTGTGTTGTAGGATGATACCGATGTCTTTAATTCTGAAGAACAAATTAACTGCAGAATGTTTATATAATGATCACACTGATAGAATCAATGACCAAACGTGGCAATGTGTCAAATCAAGAAATATTGAGTCTATCGAATGCGATGATAGTCATAATGTCCAAAAATATGAGGATATGTTTTTTGACCCGCTGAGATACGAGAATCATAACATTGATTGGAGAAAAGAAAATGACTGAAGCATATCAGGCAAATATTGTAACACATGACCAAGTAGAAAAAAATCTGTTACATGCAATTGTACTATACTAAATATGAATATCAGAAGTTTGACAAAAAAACTTGATAAGTTAAAAGAATGCCTTAAAGAACTATATCCATAGTTTTACTATCATTGGCCTGTCAGAGACTCATTAAAGGCTAAGCCGAACCAGTATGACATCTACCGGATCTAACTTGGAATATACCACAGAGATATGTGACAAAGGCTGGCGTGGGACTTATGTACCCCAAACAGTTGACTACAAAATCAGGAAAGACCTAAAACAAATCAACAAATAATACGAAATCCGCTTTATTGATATTACCGAAACAAATTCAGGAAAAATTATAATAGAGGTGTTATATACACGGTCGCATCACATCAATTTGAGCATTTTCGAGAAGAGTTTAGCACAATTTTAAACAGTATAATGGATGAGGACAAAATTGTATACATCATGGGGGACCGTTAATATCGACTTATTAAAAGGGAGATCAAGACCAACCATGATTACCTTAATTTAATTTGATCGCACTCACTCTTTACCAACCTATAACAAAACCAAACCAAAAAAAAAACAACAAAAAACTAGAATTACTGATCATAGTGCAATTTATGATATATATAACTAATAATTATGATTTTTCGTCAGCGATATTAATAAAGGACACAAAGTGATCATTTGCCAAATATCCTATCATGGTTTGATGTAAAAAACAAGAAATATGCAATGACGGATTTTTCAGAGAAAATACAATGATAGTACGTAAATCATTGAAAGAAAAACAACTCACACAATGACATAGATTGGACAATATTCTTACTAGGTGATGAGTAATGATGATACAAACGTTATTACACTACATTTACACAAATTGGTACGAAGGCATCCCGCTTAGTAAAATGTACTAAAAGCGAAAACGTGCTCCTATGTGCCCTTGGTTACAAGAGGGTTACTAAAAGTATAAACAAAAAACAATTACAAAATTTATAAACAGAACTATAATCGATGACGATTTAAATTAATACAAAAATTCAAGAAACAACATTCACAGTTTATACGCAGGCAAAACGGGTACTAGAAAGACAAAATTCAGGGAAAACATAAAAAACACATGAAAGGAGACTTGGAAACACAATAAAAACATTCTAGGGTTCCGTACCAAGAAGAATCATGTCCAAACTCTCTTAAAAGTGTGATGGTGAAACAAATATGTGCCTTAATGTGATTGTAATGACTTCAATAATTTTTTTGGTAAATATAGGTGCCAATGTTGCCAAACATATAGAGAACGAACAGTTGACAAAAAATTAGAAGATATATCAGATCCTGTACGAACTAGATCTTTCTCCACACCTATGGTTGAAAAGAGTAAACAAAAATTATAACAAACTTGATCCCACAAAAAAAAGTCCTGACCACGATGGAAAAACCAACTTACCTGGTAAAAAAGGGAGCCAATGAAATAAAGTTAATACGCGTACTCCATTTCAATTCGTCAATACGAGGGTTGTCTTTCCTAGCTGACCCTCTCTTAAAATCTGCTAGCGTCGTTCCGATTTATAAAAAAGGACAATGGTCAATATATTCAATACTCCGTAACGTTTTACTAATCTCCCACCTTTTTTTTCCCCCCCCCGTTTCTAAATTTGTTAGAGCGTTTGGTTTTATAGAGGTGCTTGTCATTATTGACAATAATAGAATTATTACTAGCAAACACTTTGGCTTTAGACCGAATCATTCAACAGGAAGGTATGATTAATTACTTGATATGGGTTACAATGGGGTTGAAAATAACGAAATGTTGGGTATTTATTTAGGACTATCTAAGGCCTTTGACCAATCACTCATGAGATTTTGCTCAAAAAACTAAAGATTATGGTTTCATGTAGGTATTCCATTAAAATGGTTTGAAGCTCTAAGAAAAGGTTTCGTAGTTCACTATAACTATGCAAATCTTGGATATAAAACAAGGTCACTTGTGGTGCCCAATTATTTAAAGTAATTAAATTATTTATTTGTAATTAATGATATTATTAAGTCGTTCATCACTTCTAATTTTGTATGTTGCAGATGACCACACACAATTCTTATATGACTCACAAAGACTGGATCGTAAAAAACAAATGGTGAATATGCGGAACTCCAAAAAGTAGAATGGTTTAAAGCAACAAGTTATCAATTAATGTTGACAAAACCCAACTATGTGATCCTGGGAACACTAAAAAACCTTTAAAATTAAAAGCAATTCAAGTGTTATTTTGGATGGCAAAAGGCTATCAAGAGTAAATAAGGTGAAGTTCTTAGGTACTTCATTATTGATGCGAATATGTCATTGTTTTTAAGTACACAGGACCTATGCTAGTAATCAAAATAATATTGTCAAGTAAGTTGGTATCTTTGTAAGCTAATAATATTTGTTCCTACTTAAAGATTTTACTTAGTATTATTGCTCATTGTTCTCCTTAGATATCTTATGGGATTCTGTGCCTGCGCGGAAGTTAACTTCAAATATATCTGGATAGGTTGCTCAAATTACAAAAAAGAGTCTGTAAGAAAATTTCAAATTTCATTTTAGAGCCCACACTAGCCTTGTTTAGAAATCTGAAGATCTCACTGTTTATGATCTTGTATCACAAGACAATAATTGCCATATTTATGTTCAAATTTTATTATTTATTTAAGCAAATAAATCACAAGGCGTATAGCACAGGGGAATTTTTCTCTTCTATAATGAGAAATGCTGATAATTATAAAAACTCTTTAAACAAAACTCGAATTTGCATCAAATCATTTAGATCCCGGGTCCTAGGTATGGAATTTTAACTACTGATTGAAAACACAGCAAACAACTGAATCATTCAAATCTAATTAAAGACACTATCATAGTTTTGTATGATAATGTTCAATGTTTTCGCGTATGTACGATTGATATTCCGGTATCGTTATATGTATATATTATTATTTCGTTTTGTAGTACTTTTTTTTTTGTAAGGGGTCACTCACTTCTGGCCGTTTTTGGCCTTTCGATGACGCCTACCATGGATGCATGCGTTAACTTTTGTGTAATACTACATGTCTGTTTACAGTACTGGCTATAATAGGGCATGGTCCATAAATAATAAATGTATGTAAAATTGTGCTTTTACAATTATATGCAGAGATACCAGTGCGTTTACATCACATCGTGATACTAATAACTAAATACAATTATGAATAATTGTCATTAGTAAACTAAAACATCTGGTTCATCAAATAATATTCACTAAATCTTAAGAAAACTAACTACAACAATGCGTTTTTGGCACTCAAATAAAACATAAACTAAATAAACTTTGAATAGCTCAATTCGATAAATACTAAATAAATCCAGTTATGCTTTTAACTTTTTAGGAGTCACTATTGGACTGCAAAACCTTACCTGAAAAAAAAACACTGAGGAATTAGGGAAAAATGTTCTAGAGGTATGGAATTTTATCTAAAGTAAAACATTTTGTCCCTGAAACTGCACTTCTTTAGTCCCTATAACCATGCAACGCTGTTTCACTCACACATTCCATCTGGTATCAATGCATGGGCCAGTGCATGCAATTCTGAATGAAAACTGCATGTTCTTCAAAAGCGTGCACCGAGAGCAGTGAGCAATAGGGATTCAGAAGGCAATCTAATCTTTATTTGTTAAATACAATCAACTAAAAATAATGGATTTGTGTACACTTAATCTTGGTACCTTTCATGTACAAATTAGCAATAATTGTTACCCCCACATTGGACAACATGTTTGTAAACAAATGCTGAAAACCACACTTAATCCTACAAGACATGCTTCAGACTTTCAAATATCTAATAATTAAACTGATTTAGTGGTAAATCTATTCTTACCTTGGGCATAAACAATGGAACCACACCATTCCACCTAATGTCATAAACTCAAAAAATCTTCATTCTTTTATAAACTTAATTATAAAAGTCACTTATAATCAAACTATAAACAAATAGAAATAGAGTCTGGCACTTGACATGCCATTATTAGGTATTCTCCAGTACTCTTCCACATTACACTACACTGTTCATGTAATATATAATTATATATACAATCACATTATTTTAACTATGTATGTGATAGGTT
>JAMKCH010085825.1:0-42652 GCA_023653785.1 Ophioderma brevispina | reverse complement strand
CTTTGTCAAAATAAGCTATACATACCTTTTGTACAGCAAGTCAATTGAACTGCCGGTCACAAATTGAACTAATCTGGCACATCACTTGTCCATAACTCGGCCATTTTTGCACGACGACATGAGTGCCCCCTCATTTTTTAAGTTAATAATTATCTTTTCAATGAAACAATTTAGTTTAGAAATTTCCAACTCAAATTTTTCTTGGTTAACCCTATGTACAGGCATGAGGCCTGCAGGCTGCACTACAATAAATTCTTTCAACCTAAACTACAATGTCTATTTTAATATAATTACCAGTCTTCATCATCTTCAAGTATATTCAAACTAGTAATTTCACACTTTCTAGGAGATTGTTCGTAGAGCCTAACTCGTTTTTCTTGGCTTTTGTTTGTCAGCATCCGGCCGATTTCGGACGGTGACGTTCTGTCAGGACTCCGATACCGTCTGCTTTACTCCTTAGTAATTCATTCTGTTTCTCAAGTTTCTTCACTAAATCCCTGCCACTTTTTTACTTCATCTTCACTTCCTACGGCTGAATCCATGTCTGCAAAAATTACGTGTCTACGACCTAAAAACGATAAAAATCGTCAGGATATCCGACACCTATTCCATATCTCCATTGACTTTGGCTGCCATACTTTCTTGGCACTCTGCTCAAGCGCAAATCATTAAGAAGTATTTTAACGAGCAGTATATGCACGATATCCACTTCAAAATGCACGGGAGAAAACAATATTTCAGTATTCCTTTTCGAGTTTGCTGACGTTCCCAGAGTAAGAACTCCCTCGTCTTCGCGACCTTTACCTCAAACCTAATGTTTAAAGATATGGCAATTTTGTCACCAGTCTGCGTTGTATTACTTTACTTTCATTTCTAACAACAGAGGGAAGTCTTTCACAAAATAAATTTGTGAAATTCTGGGGTGAATGTTGTGGATGAAATGAAGTAGCAATGAGTCATAATATGAGTGAAATCCCAGAAAGAAATTATTCAGATCGGCGTCACAGTATCATAACACAAAATCAGGCCACACCAAAACACATAATTTATTTCTGTATCCAAACATAGTTTTACTGGACAGTGGTGTGGCGCCAGTGGAAGGGGTGGTGGTGGCACAAGGAGTCTACAAGGCATTTCTGCCGGCATTTCCCCCCCCTGGTTCCATCCCCTCATTCCCCGCACCCCCGCCCCCACCCGTTTCCCTCACGCCCGACCAGAGAAAATTTACATTTTTTGGCCAAAATCATGCGATTTGGGGCCATCAATCAACCATTTGGCAAACAATAATTTGGTCCAAATTTGGTTAGGCTTAACAATCTCCAATTCTGGATGTTTTTTCCCCTCTGAACAATTTCACTTCTATCCCCCCCCCCCCCTGAAAAAGAAGTCTGGTGCTGCCACTGATAAAGAGTTGCTGCAAATCTCCTCCCCCGATTTAGATTTTGCTTACATTAGGGAGGGTGTGCATTATTAACCAGTGGGATGAGAGGATGGAGGATTTGAGAGACTGAGGGTCGCACGTTCCTGAAACTGGGTGGGTTGGCGGCCCCTTGACCATCCGAAGAATGAGTTTGGTATTGGTTAGTGGATTCAAAGGTCATCGGGGTCATTCAATGTCAAGGGTCAAATGGCGTAACATTGGTGATCCAGACCAAAACTTGATGGGCGGGGTCAATTGTTGATGCCGATACCAAGTTTGTATTGGTTATGGATCACAGGTCATCAGGGGTCATTAAAGGTCAAATGGGGAAACATTGGTGTATGGACTTGGAGAGTGGGGTTGATAGTTGATGCCAAAATAGATGGTATGACAAGGTGAGCAGGGGTCATTCAAGGTCAAAGAAGCCAAATGGCGGTAAACTTTGATGATCCAGACAGCTTGGTGGGCGGGGTCGATTGTTGAAGCCAAAAATTTTGAAAGTCACGAAAAGGTCATCAGGGTCAGTCAAGGTCAAAGGAACCGTGAACCCTTGGATCATTCAAGCCAGGTGATCGTGAAACCCAGGGATTGCGAAGCCCGGGGACCACCTAGTTAGTGGCGGCGCCATGGGGGAATGGGGCTTCCCCCCAAATGTTTTTCTTTCCCCCCAGTTTACCCCCAGGGCCGGGCAGAAAAAAAATGACAGATTTTTTTCTTTTTTCAAAATTTGGTGATTTGGGGCCAAAAATCACAAAATTTTGGGGTTTTTTTTTTTTTTTTTTTTTAAAATTGATTTAAAATCTCAAATATTTGATATTTGCCCCACCACTTTGAAATTTCACTTTGGCCCCCCCCAGGAATTTCACTTCCCCCCCCCCCCGTTTCCCCCCCCCAAGAAAAAGAGGTTGGTCCGCCACTGCACTAGTTTATTAAAATTGATGACAAAAAAAAATGAAGCATAGGAATTTTAAAAATCGTTTTAAAGATTTTTTTTGAGATTCTTTCTCCACTTCAAATGATTTCCGAAGATGTACAAATGAAAACATGCAGTTAATGTTTTTCTTAAAAACAATGTTGACTGAATGCTTCCAAAAACATTCTTTTAAGATGAGGTTTGTGGGAATGGAAAGTTTTTTTCAGTAATGGGTTGACCGACATTGCTTATCAATTAACCACTTCGGTACATCGTCAGCCGTTATATTAATTATTGTTGATAAGATTTCTGTTATGGCTTTGGTCAATTTGTTCCCACACATTTTCCCAGGATTCTCTGAAGCTGCTGAAGAGAGTGTTGTGTTATTGTTCAATTTTGGGGTTTCATTGCTTTGGTGATCTAATTACTGTATCCATAGAAAATTGACACACAAACCATCAAATGCATGTCTTACACGTTTGAAAAAGAATCTTGAACAAATCTTAAAACACAATTTCTCAATTGTTAAATCCCTATTTTTTCTGTCACACTAATTAATAAATGTGGCATTCATGACTCCGGGTACATATTAATGTAAAACTTGTGTTACCCGCGAAGGACAGTGATTTTGGCAGCCAATGGCTAATGTATAAAAAGCTTTAACAACCCTGCCAAAATAATCATTGAAAAATCTTGAGGTTATTAGACTAAGTAGGATCCGGAGAAGCCGCGTTTGAAACCCGATTTCCCCAAGCGCGATTTTTTCGGCAATTCCGTGTTTTTTTTTTTTTTTTAAAAAAAAATCGGCATTTCGACCACATACACGCCTTACTACGGCCAGAGTAATCCCTAGTGCCTCTGCCTTCTTGCAGAAGACACAAAAACTGGGAAAATCATTATGTGTTCACTACTACATGGGCAGTGGCGTACCTACCAGGGGGGGGGGGCAGGGCCCCCTCTGGCTCGAAAAAGCGGGCCGATATGGACCTGAAATATGCATTTTTATCACTCTTCTTCAGCAAATTTTTGGCCATTTTGGCCATAAATTTGAGCAAATTGCGGGTAAATTCGGTGAATTGTTCATCATACGCACCCATTTCGTCAAGTTCAGACTTAATTGAAGCAATTCACCAGGACGCTTACTACATTTGCCCCCCTCTGGCTGGACGACTTGGAATTTTGCCCCCTCCAGATCGACTGTTCGGTATGGGGTGCCACTGTACATTTGGTGGAAAGTGGATCTTTTTCCACAATATGGACCTTCATGCCTTGGAGGGAAAAATATGCCACAGTGGACCCTTTTGAGAATCAAACTTAGTGTTGACAAAAGCCCTGTTTTTTTTCTTGCCTGTTGTGTTCATAAAAAGCGTTTTCCAGATCGTGAAATCTTCCTCAATGCAATCAATGCTTCGTGCCATAATCTTTTCCCATGACTCGTTTTTTGTTTTTTACTGTGTCAAATGATTAATTTTTCTGCTTTTTGTAAAGGAAAACATTTTTGATAGTTTGTTTATTTCAACAGCCATTTTGTTGTCCTTCATAGTAACTCTTTTGTTACTTGTCTAGCTTTTGTGCATTGATGTCATAACCTTGATGCCGCATTTTACATGCACACAAGCCAAACACATCGTCTTCATGCATGAGTGTAAAAGCCCGGTTTACCTGTTCGACACCCACGCTGATGGAGTGTAGGTGCAGATAAACTGTCCAATCACAATCCTCGCTTGTCTCATGAAATTTTCTTTATTATTCTTATTACCATTGCACACAACCTTCTCATGAATCATCTAATATTCACTGTAATACTATCTTATTTACAGTTTATTCACATAAACCCTTATATTGGGTGGATAAAAAAGAGTTTAATAGCAATTTTCCCCAGAATCAAATCACAGGGTGTACAGGGCCCCAAAGTCTTTGTCCATTGCATTCAATGGGCCTTAACTTGTTTCTCCCTACTTTGAATTTCCTTTTAGACACTCTAAACTGTTCCTTATTTGAAAATCCTATGCTCCAATCAATAAGTTACAACGTTTTTTATCCAAATTGAAACAACTTCCCAAATTGGACACCTGTAAAACTGATTTTTGCTGTTTTAACTATAATTTTAACTTAGGCTGGATAGGAACAAACTATAAACCCTTTTTGGGTCTTATGGTTAAACAAATAACCTGGCATGGTTTTCAACATGACTGGATCAATTTAAAGCGTTTTTTTGTCATTTTCTGACGAGGGCGCCCTCAATTTTCAACCCAAGTTGTGTTTTTTTTTTTGCATAACTGGAATGCTTGTCCATATACGATAACACTGTGTGAATAGCTAAGCTCAAATCGAGTCCTTCACATAGAAAATCACAAATTTTGTATAAATTTTCCAATCCGGAAATTTAATAATTATCCGCAGTATCCTCATGCACTGTAACCTATACTATTGTCTGTTCAATAACTTAGATGTCCGGATTTAATTAATTATTTTAAAAAAAAAAAAAAAAAAAAAAAAAAAAAGAAGAAAAGTTGTTATTCTTCATGGGACCCAACAAGATCATTGGGTTCAAAAACTTAAAACTTATTTCTTCTTTGATTTTTATATTCAATTTTACGCTTGAATTTTTATTGGCAAAAACACAAACTGGAACCATTGAATATTGACTTTTGACTCTGAAACTTTTGTGGGGCAGACTCATTTACGACCCTGTTGGGGGTGCTTCGAGCATGTTACGACAATATTGATGCGCTGCCTTGCTTTTGATTTCAGGGTGTTTGAGCGTGCTTAATGCAATTGGCCATATCCTAATATTGAAATAGTTATACTTCTGATAGAGTTCCTTTCTGTTGTGTTCAATGGTTGCGAACAAAGGATCACATCTAGTCTTTCCCTGTAAATGTCGTCCATTCAATTATGCTGTGTGGAACCTTGGTATCTAGTTTGTATTGCAAAAGTTCACTGCATACACGGTTCGGATTTGATCCTGTTGAACAAAGTTGGCATTATTCGTTTAATACCAGTTAAAGGTGACGGGCAATAGGCCTATTGATCGTGAATCATCTCCGACGACGAAAACGTTTACTACCTACTAATTGTCAGTCAATGTAACTTCCACAAAACGGAATGACTAATGGGTATCAAACCTTTATTCGGCTCATTTTCAAACGAGGGTGAAATACTCAGATTTCAATAGATTTGAAGGTTTAAAACGTGCCATTCCTTTTGTCAAGTAAAAACGTCTTAGGTCCAAAGATACCATCAACTTTCTTTTCGTGATTATTTTCAAAAACGTATAGTTTTTGAAATAATGATAAAAACCGGACATCTAATTAATTGAACAGACATTAACATAAATGTTTTTACTGCAATGTGAAACGATACATTTGATACATCTAAAACTTTTGGAATTGGGCAGTTTAGTGACTATCTTTAGTTCTAGTTGGACTTTTCAATACACAAAACATTATATTTAAAAATCTCTGAGTCGCCTTTAGACACCATTTGCGCACACGTAAGAATCACATTTCAGGGTCCCTCTAGGCCGTCTAACGTATTTAATCACCACCCTTTTGTATTTAGAGATGTTTACAAATGTTCTGCTAGATCCCGCACTAAAGGTCTATATGGCCTGATCACTAATAGCTCTTAACAATAGACCCCAATTTTACAAATTGTCAAAATATTGGTTGTCTGAATCTACTGTTTTCCTACAGATGTTTGGTTTGGAAGTTTATTAGTGAACATGGCCCCATTTTGTCGACCAACTATTATTTTTTACACAGTAACCTATGAGGCTTACAAAATTTTGAACTGCCATGTCAAAATGGATTTGAAAGCTTAAATATAGATTCAAACAAATTGGCTTAATTTGTTTATCTATTTTTTCAACCTTCTTATCTTGAAGACGGGGCTTCCTTTTGTTATGACGAAAAAAATCATCTTCCCTGCCGATGTATGTTCAAACCCCTTAAAAGTATTCTAAAATGTGTCTTTCTCGCTCCCAAGAAAACAAGCATACACTTATTTTCCTCTTTTCTTAAGAGGGGCTAGCTACAAACATTAAGTGGAGTTCATTAAAAAAAATAACAGGTTGTAACAGCGTAAAATGTACGTGCTTAATGTCATTTATTAAATTGAGAATTTTGTGCCATATGGGTATGCATGTGCACAAAGTTCAATAACCACCACTGTATGTCACATGACCTCAATCGGATATAAAGAGGGTAACCTTATCTTATGTAATCCCTGCAATTTGACCAAAAGTTGGTACACCTTCACATAAATACTTTCAAATTTTGACCTCTGTATACTTGCTTGTATTTTTTCATGTTTCCACAGCCCTCATCCCCAGTACAACAAATTTTACCAGAGGGCGTCAAAATTTTTGATATCTAATAAGCTACTATTCTCATTAAACCTGTGAAATCCTAAGGCTAAAAGTACTGGGTAGATGTTAGAACAAATAGTGTTTTAGTCAACCAATTGTCACAGATTCTGTATAAAAAAAAATCAGGCTTTGTTCAATACAGTTTTTGTCACGTATTTTGTGTCTCTGTACATAGGCTCAAATTAGGCCGCAAATTGTCCCCTCCTAGTTGCATGTCAATTGTCGACACAACTCTGCTCTATGTGAGATCATCCCTGGGCAGTCAACTTCTAGAATTGCAGACAACAAGCTCCAGAGATGGTGTAGTCAAGAAAGTTAGTTTTCACCTTAATTCCCAGCTTGGGTGGGGGGGGGGTTGTTTAGTCATGTTGTAACCACCGCAATAAAGACAACAGACAGGCTTAGTCCAGTGTACGGATTCCCTCTGTCACAATGCCTTATAGCTCTCATATCGCAAACAGTTTGAAATATCGGCAACTTTACAGATGGGGTATTATTATGAGGTGAGTATCATTCTACTTAATCAAAATTAAAATTTTTATATAATTTTTTTTTTTTTTTTTTTTTTTACTCAACAAATGTGGACAATTTTCAACTTATTTTGATTTATATGTAATCTACGTTACTTAAGCTTTCCATCCATACCAAATTTTCCAAATATTCAGAATCATGACATATTTCCTTTAAGTTCCAGCTTGGGGGGGGGGGGGTTGTTTAGTCATGTTGTAACCAACCGCAATAAAAGAACAACAGACAGGCTTAGTCCAGTGTACGGATTCCCTCTGTCACAATGCCTTATAGCTCTCATATCACAAACAGTTTGAAATATCGGCAACTTTACAGATGGGGTATTATTATGAGGTGAGTATCATTCTACTTAATCAAAATTAAAATTTTTATATAATTAAATTGGGTTAGTCCCCTTAAGTCAAAGGAAACATTTGCAGACTAGTACTACTTTTTAAATTAGTACTTGAACCATATTACAGTACAGATATTCATCATGGTATCAAAATATACAACATACATATATTAATAGAACATTTGATTTGAAACAATTACATAACCTGGCAATATCATATATATTTACCACTCAATGACAATGACATCACATATTTAGCCTTAGCAACAATATAGATTAATCCACCTTTTACTTCATTATGTGAACAGGTGATTAAAGGGGCTTTTGTGATCCACAGCCTCGTCCCCCTGACTTGCCTAAAAAAATTTGTGAATTTTTATATCATCTGAAAAAATGTGCCAAATCTTATTATTTGCAAATTCGATCTACTGTTGAAGAAATTCATAATTTTGTGTTTTCCGTAAACGGACACAAATTACAACACAGTTGCCTTTGGGGCAGCATGATGCAAACATTTGCGCATAACATCAAAACGCACCATCAGAATCAACTGAAATTTTGGAAATAATCTTTTCTTGGGAATATCTAGTGAACCATAAACCAAAAATGAGGGGTTAAGATCACAAAATGCACCTTTAAGCATGATCATGCCACTTTTCTATTGAGGTATCATAGACACCTGGTACCAGTTTCATGTAAACAGCTGCAGGGCCGCTTAAAAGAAACCAAACTTTATTGTGATTCTGTGCAGTATGCATTTTTTAAGCATAATCAAGCCTGGTAAACCATATACATTGATGGGTTTAATTATGTCAATTTTTACAGTTGAATCTCACCGGTCTTAAGAATGGTTAAATCAAAGCAAAGTTTCACTTAGTTTTAACAAGAAACCTTTATCTTTAGTCTAAAATTTAATACACAATGCCATGCAAGCCGATCTGTCAGAAAGACATTGGTTTGTAACACTTGAATCAATAGTCTTGCAGCATTTAAGGAATGGGGTAAACATTTTATCTAGAAGTCCCAAGAATGCAAATGAGGTATTACAAATGATTTTGTCATGCTGTGTATATGTTATGCAGTAGTGCTTGATGGAATAAATGGCAATACCTCATTTGCATACTTGGGACTTCTATATGAAACGTCTACCAAGAATGGAATAGGCAGTTGGGAAGTTGAACATGCAGAACTACAGTGGACTTACCCCTACTGTAGTCTACACTGCAATCAGCAGACGTCTGACCTATAAATCTCATGCACAATAAGCTTATTACAACTATATATTAACAATTGATCTGAATATTGCCGTTGACTACGAGTTGTTTTTTACACTTGGTTATGCTAAAAAATAATGCGTGCAGCACAGTTTGCAACACTGCACCACACAAGTCCAGTGAAGTATGAATTGACCTAAGGCACATTTCGCTGTACAAGTGCCACGTAATAGGATTCATTGCCCCAGAAATCGGTCCAAATAAATCACAGGGCACAGGACACATGCTACACATAGAAAAGTTTGAATTCCCTCCGCTATAAGCCTTGTGATTTGTTTGGACTGATTGCTGGGGTAATGAATCCTATTACATGGCACTTCTAAGCGAATTGTCAAAAGATGCCCCAAGGCCAGACTTAAAACATGGCATATCAGAAGAACGTAACATGATCACTACAACATCAACATTACTATAGGCACTTGTTCTATACTCATATGAGGCACACAAATTCTTCCCTATTGGCTTTAACACCTCGAGTGAAAGTGATCAACTTCTTGATAAGTATGTACAATATGTGTCCTCCAGAAACTAGAACATACCCTCATTTTGGCAGAGCCAGCCAAAATCTCTTTGTAACAAAATAAATCCTCTTATTAGAGAAAAGATTAATAACCATATAATAATCTTATGGAATTTTTAATCTATTGCACTCAATGCCACCTGTTGTATCACCAAAAGTAATGTTGCACCATGATAGATACAATTAAATGATTCCAACGGTTTTCACTATCGGACAAGTTTGAAAAACTTGTGTGATGGTTGAACCCGCTCAAATTAATTTCATTGTTTATTGTTAGAGCCTACCAATAATCATGATAGATAAACACCAATAGCACAAATATAGTTACTTGTGCATATATGTTAATGAGTGGGCACAAAGCTGCTCCTCTGGGGAGCTCTTAGACAAAATTTATTTTTGTAAGAAGTTAAAACCAACTTCAGCTTTAATACCTCCTGTGACAAGTGATCAACTTCTGGATCAGTATGCACAATATGTAGCATTCCATGAAACTAAGGACCACGTACCTCAATTGGCAGAGCTAGCTAAAATCTCTTTTTCAACAAAATAAATCCCCTTATTGAGGAAAATTACTATACCCGGGGACAGAAATCCTTTATTGAGCGCGTATTTCCTGGTTGTAAGGGGGTGGAGCTATCATTGCGTATGACGCGTGGTCGGTGACCCAGCAACAGCAGATTCGCGTCCGGTGGCCAATCGAGGCAATTGCGTTTTTTTCCGCAGTACATATGCAGAGAACCCGGACGTGGCGCGCCTCGTCAAAGGTTTTCCCCCTGTCCCCGAGTATAGCCAATATAATCTTATGAATCTTAGATCCATCTGCTGCACCAGAAAATGCACCTGTTGTCATCACTAGGGTTGGGCGAAAAAAATATTTTTTTTTTCTAATTTCTTTCAAAATGAGTGTATGCTATAGCCATTTTGGTTGGTGAAAACAAATCTGGGAAGCTTTTTGGCCTAGGAATGATTTTTTTGGTTGGTAAATAAACTTAGGATTTTGTAATATGAATACTGTAAAAGTGGATAATTTTCGCGTGTGTTAATTTTTAGACGTTTCTTTATTTTTAACAATTTTTTGCTTGTTTTTTAAATTCGCTCTTTTCAGCTATCCTACCAAGACCTACCCAAAATAAACATTTCGCGAGTTTTTAAAATTTCGCGCTATCTCAGAAGTGCGCGAAAATCGCGAAAATTAATGTAACGCGAAAATTTCCACTTTTACAGTAAACCAGGTTTTGTTGGTTCAATTAAGTCTTGTGCCAATATCCGACACAACAAAATAGTGAGAACTCCTTACTCGCACTCGTTATCGTGTATTGCTTCCTTTGTAAAGAAACCTAGGCTTCAAGTAACCCAAGTTTCTTGACTGTTTTTATCCTCTTGATTTCATGTTCAAAATTTAAAAGGTCATTTAGGCCAAAAAGCCTCCATTTCGTTTTCATCAACCCAAAATGGCACTTATAAGCCCTCATTTTGGACCAAGATGGTAAATTGCCCAACACCAGTAAATCACCTAACTGAATTCAAATTTAAAAGGCCACTTCTTCCCATTATACCTTTACTGGTTATACATTCCAGAAAGCATTTACAGCCACAGAATCCCATGCAGTTTACCTACTTTCCACATTTCTGGCTGCCAGAATACTTGTATGAATGTATTAGTTTCTCTTTTTTTTTGCTGGCCTTTATCAATAGTGGAAACTTGTTAATAGAGAAAAATGTTAACACATCCACTCTATGTAAATCACAATATAAGAACAGATCTTGGTAATCCACATTTGTCTTATCAATGATACAGAACATCACCATGTGTCACAGCACAGTCTCAATCTCAGCATCTCGGTTCACATCACCACAGATGTTGACAGCACCTCATGATCCCTCCCCGTTGCAAGAAATCCACACGTTTTGTAGCTCATAGTTGTCCACACTTCCAGAGTTGAGGCACTTAGACTTGACGTTGCCTTCCTTGACTTGAACTTGTCCAATGAATAGGTCAGTTTATCACTGCCTGAAAAGAAATTTTGAATTCAAGAGAAAAGCACTTCTGTAACAAAGTATCTGTTGATGAGGGTGTGATCAAATTAAATCAATTTATTGAATTCAGGTTATATGTACACCATATACCAAGTTATATACCAAACAAGGCAGCAACCGCTAGGAAGACATACATTCCTTGCTGGTACTTTTAGTTGTCGTCTTTTTCAGTGTTGGTTTTTAACTCACTAAGAATAAACAAATCAAAATCATAGAGATAGAGTAATAAAAGGGCTAGAGGCCGACGGCCATCTTGAATCAGCGAGCTCACTTTGGAGCTTAGATGTTTACGCACCCAAGCCCATTACACCTAAAGCTTACAGCACAGAAAAAATGCACTTTCAAGTTGATTTTCGCCTCACTTATAAAATGATCCTTTACATCCAAGAACTCGTCAAGCAATGTGGTTTATGCAGAAGTTTATCGTCACAGATTAAAGATCGTGCACAGTGTTTTTTGCAAATTTTCAAAATGGTTATTTGAACACAGTATTAGTGGCACAGTTGTACTATTTCAATTAGGTATGGAACTTTGACCTCAAGTAAATGCGAAAACAGCGTCCACCTGCTTGTTCGTTTGTAAGTATTTGGAAATCACAAAATAAGCGTGTTCGTTGCCCATTCTAGGAATAACCGGAACAGTCCAGAGGCCTTGATCAAAATCAATCAAGTCTTAACCACTTGACAGCATCCACCAGTGAGAATGACGTGTGCTGAAGCAAGAACAAGGTTACTCCACTCAACTACATTGCAGGGAGTGCTACTACTTTTCTTTTATGGAATGTTAAGGCCAGAAATGAAACCATGTCTTCATGGCGAAATATAACACCCTACACAGTATGCACTACGCAGTGCATAGTATTACATCCTCCAAGGTCAAGTGGTTGATAGTCAATTCTTATTCCAAATGCAAATGGATATGACAAATGCGCAAGATCATGGCTACCGAATGCTTTTCTTGGGGCAGGCAGGATTTGGAACAAACAATTATGTTCTTATCTTAGAAAATTTTGACAGGTTAAAATGAGTCTTGGTACAAGGGTTACGGGCCTGGTTAAGAACAGGGTTTATGTAAAAGTTCATGTATAACTTGCTTGATTTTGCCTCAGGGCACAATCAAGCTTTTATACACAGAAACCAATGCATTAGACCCTATTTTATCAGTGAACTCTTCTACATTTTGAACTTTGCCTACCATAACGTCTTTCCAGTGACAGGAGTTTGCTTCTTGATTTCCGCCTGGAGTTTTATCCGGCAATCCTCTAAAATTTTGCCGATATTCGGGTGGACATGAAGTCTAGATTGCCCTCATGGATCTGAAGCTCCTAATCAACAAACCAATTATATAACATATGAGGGGCCTTAGTACTCATGTGCACCTAATGGTTACTTGCAAATTTGGTCGTATCTGCAAGAAATTCGCAATTTTGTTGTTTGTCTGTTAGCGGACAGAATTTACGCACTGGCCCATGGGACCATATGAAACATTATTGCTCATAACACCACAACCTCAAGATCTGAATCAACTCCAATTTTTGTGAATAAGCTTTTTCTCAAGGACATCTAGTGAATAATGATACAACAGAAGGTGCTTGACTCACAAATACACCTTTAATGTTTTCAACTTTTAGTTGAAAATATAACAGATCATCAAAGATTTATTAAGTCACAAATCCAGTGACATTAAGATTTTTGTTTGTAAAGTTACAACTTTTACACAAATGATCTTATCTTATGTATCTTTGGAAACCTAAGATGATGTTTGTGATTTTATAACCATCATGAACATAAATGATGCCTTAACCCAAACTAATTGCAAAGAATATTTTTCTCCAGCATTGTATCGAGAAACCTTTTAAAACAACATATCAAAGTTTAACCAAATTAGGAGTGGAACAATATTTTTTAAGGGGGGAAGGTTTAGACAGGGTCAAAACTGAGAAGGACAAAACGTGTCAAAGTATCTCACCGTGGTTCGTCCACCTTTCCAGGATTTAAAAAAAAGGTATGGTTTGCCCTAGCTGCAGGTTCTAGTTCAAAAATTATGAGTCAAAATAGGTGCAAGGTCACAATGGGGTAAGTTTGTCAGATTATCCGTCGTTATAAAAAATGGGTGTCAAATTGTTCGTCTAATGGTACAGGCGCCAAAAATATACTGGTTTGCACCCTATGATATTCATTGCATAATTGGAACGCAAAATGTGACAGGGGGCTACAGGGTCTAAAGGGAGTTTACTATCATAGCCTTCTGTATTCTTATTTAGAATGTATTAAACAAAGAATATATTTACTTTACTTATCAAGTGGGGGGGCTAGTTTCATTCAGATGTGGATATGATGCGTGAAATGGACAATTCCGAAATGCACCCTAAACAAGTATTTCCACCGACTAAAAACATACCCTAAACAAGCATTTTAGTGTTTTTGTGGTTACTACACAAGTCTTTTGTCAGTTTTGCTACCCGTAAACAAGTGAGCAATCATTTGTGTTGATAATATACCCTTATTATCTGGCTTTGCTCATGTTGCTTTCTTCCCCAATTACAATATTTTTGATGATTTTGGATCTCGCGTACATCTATTTTTCAGGGGATACTAAAAAACACCCTTTTTTTCCATATTTTGCTGTTCTTGACACCTAATCAATGTACCCACGTACATCGCATGTTGAAAAAAAGACCCTTTTTTACTCGTTTTCTTGTTTCACGCATCATATCCACCGTTGAATAATCCGGAGTGAAACAAGTTCAGGCATTGCTTCATGCTCTGAGGGGGCAAATGCATAAAACAGGATAACGGGAATCATGATTTTTACTGTTGGTGTCCACGGGGGTATTTCCACAAAGACTTGCTGTGATGCATCGTAAGTACCCTCTTAAGTAAATAGGGAATAATACCAGTAACTTATGGATGGGTCTGTTTCCAATGTGTTTTGAATCATCCCATGATGCATTGCAAATGTTTCCTATACTGTATTGGTACTAACCACCTGTCAGTACTTAGGACAAAAAGTGTTCTCAAGGTGTTTAGAACCACAAGATGTTTCATAATCATGCTAAAAAAATTCCCGAAATTACGGCACTTTGTGGGGTTTACCTGAGTGTTAAAGTCTGGACTTTTATGTGTCAAAATTAGGACTTTTATGGGATCGATGACCCTATTGAGGTGTTTTTTCCCAAACTGTGCATTGTGGGATTGACTCCAAAATCACCCTCTGGTCCTGCTCAGAGGTGTATTGAGTCAATCCCACAATGCACTAAATTTGGGAAATTTCACTTCAACAGGGTCATGTGATCCCATAAAAAATCTTATTCTTAACACATAAAAACCTGACTTCAAAGCTCATTTTAGCCCGCAAAGCATTAGTATGGAAATTTTTAGCATAAAATTGCTTGTGGTTCTTAAACTTTTGGAACACTTTTTATCCCTAAGTATTGACATGTGTTTAGTACAGTACAGTATAGGCACATTGCAATGCATTATGGGATTGGTTCAAAACACCCTCTGGGTCTGCTTATGAAATCCACCCCTGATGTTATTTCCATACCTTCAATGCATCTATGAGTTGTACTTCTTAGCCAGTAAGAGTTGGTATTCTAGTATAGGGTGAATACGGTGTAAAGTCAGCGGGATGGATTCTTCTTTCAGCTCATAGGAGATGTTAAGGTTAATCTTCCTCTTGGTAGCCTCCTTAGTTAGCACGTCTTTTAAGATGGAGATGGTTGAGATGTTGTCGGAACGGAATATACCCTCTCCAGGTCTGAAATATAGTGTGAAATTCATAAAAGTCTTCGGAAATTTATTTATCCTGCACATTGTCTAAGTACAGGAACAGAGATTTTGATACCTACAACAGTCACATTACACATTTATCTTAACTTTTGGGTTCATCAACTGACCACATAAACAACAGAACAGTATAGACCAGGCATTTGCAAATTACTCATGTTAAAGCATACTTTGTAAAATGAAATCAATCTGAAGCACCACTATCCCCTCCCAAGTTAGTGTTGAAAATAATATGCATTGAGACGGACCAAGTGTGTCGTGCTCATGCAACATTGAATTGAGGGGGCGTGAACCAAATCTGCACAGAGTGTTCCAACAATTATGAAGATTGTAGTACCAATAACATGACTGATGTAACATTCCATTTATAATGGCTGATACGGAATTGAAAACCTGCTTACTTGTAGAAACAATCCAGTTGAGTATCCAGGAATGTAGACAAGAAGTGAAAGTTGATTGTATCTCCCGGCGGTGTTCTTTCAGGAATCTCAGGAAGGCAAAAGGACACCCAAGAATGGATCTCAGCAAGGCTGAATTGTCCAGTTAACTTCAGGACATTCATTTGTCTGCAAGATAATTGACTACTTATCAGGAAATATCATAATACCTTTCTTTGTATATCACATACTTATTTATTAATTACAATTTAGACAACTGATCCTCAGAGGTATACCAAACTGAGGTTAGCCAATCCACTAGGGGTATCCCTTGAAATTGACCAGGATGGCTTCATAGAGTCATGGCTTTAATGCCAAACTCTTATTGATATTGACTGTAACAGACCTTTTCAAAACGAAGTTTACCAAACACGATGGCCCTGATAAGCATCCTAACAAATCATCGCATACAACTTTGGGCACGGCACTTGCATATATTTCGCCTTTGGGAAATGTGCGTTGCTGGCAATGTTCTATAAAAGGTCTATAGGCATGAAGAGGATGACTCTGAAACATGGGTCCAACAACTTAAAATCCCCTCCAAAGAATGGGATATTTTCATGGTTGTTTTTGCCAGTCTAATAAAAATATGGGAGCCCAGAACTTTAATTTTAACAGTTCTAACGTGTTTTATACAAATTAAGTCCCGAATTACTAAGGCAACGTAAAATCTCAAACAAGTGGCATACTTGTTTGAACCGGACCTCAGCACCCAAAGGTGAACATCTAAACCAGTAGGACCACTCTTGCACTCTCCCCACTATAGTTGGTGGATTTATTTTTCGGGACAGTCTCTACGCACACCCCGTCACATGCTCGTGTAAGCGCTGTTGGCTACGCAGTGGTTTGGCACATGCTTTGACAATTACACATCGTGTTGCTATGCGTGACCTTCCTGTCATGTTTAATGCACCTTAAGTGCGTATGGTTGGATTCTGTCCAGAATTAAATCCACCAACTATATCAATGTGGAATCATTCTTATTAATATTTTTCTTTAGATAAAAAACGAAACTCAATTCATACCTTTGTTTTCAAAAATAACTTAACCTGGTATGTCTAAAATATGTGTTCGTTGATGAAGTGACAATGGTGGGATTTGATACGGCCGATCTTGGATGTTTTAGGCTGAACCTTGGTGTTATATAGGCTGTAATGTGCCATACTGGCCCTCAATGGAGCGCACCTTGAGCTCAAGACGGGTTGGGTTGGCTTGGACAACGGTAGGGTGCTACAGGAGTGACATTCTATAGGAAAAATGGAAACATCAGTCTATACCTAATCTGCTTTTAGAGCCAATATTAGCGATTTCTTCACAATGTAAACAAATAGATCCCCCTAATTTTCATCAAGTCCATTTTTTTTGGGGCACGGTTGTATTGGAATCGTTGTTAGTAAAGACACCTGTATTTGTCAAGATATTATGATTTTATTGCTTTGGTACTAATAAGTCGGATCCATTTTTTAAGGCCCAGAAAATAGTCGTAATGGCATCTTCACGACTGCCTTTCCTTTTTGTAAAATGCCTAAGTGTCTGTTTTTTGCAAAGAAAAGTAATTAAGGTGTTGATATGACCCGGAGACTTAGCAATTAAGAGGACAAAATTCCCAAAATTTTATGAGAAATAAAATTTCTAGCTAAGGCGACGCCCCCACCCCATTTTACGGGGGGCGACCTTCCTTTTCAAGTAGGGTTGGTCGGTTCGGGCGATTTTTCCCCCTCTGGAGGTGAAAATTGGCCTAAAATAGCTCCAAAATTGGGAAAAAAAAAACCTTGAGAAAAAAGTGAACCATTTTCAACATATTTTTTTTTTAATTAAGCCAAAATTTATATATTTGCGCAAAAAAAAAATGGATGGTTTTACATTATTTTGCAGGAACTAAAAAAAAATAATCTTCCAAAACGCAAAATTCTGGGTCGGTCGGGCCCGTTAAAAAAAGGTACGTGGTATCAACACTTCCCATATTGACACTCGCCCATACATCATCCAACACACCACAAACATTTCAAAGTAGGTACCACAAGTCTCCACAGAATACAGTGTGGTATTTTTGATTAGGGTTAATTTAAAGTGTTTAATTATGAGATTAAAAAAAAATAAAAAACCCCCACAACTGAAAGATAGAAATTTTAACTTAAAAATCAAAATTTTCTTATGTGATTCTTTCCATATGATACACTATTTGTTAGATTGAAAAAATTGGAAGTTGCAGCTTTTCTAGAAAAAATATTAAACTGGCTGTTTAGGATTTCTAGAAAAAATTCATACAAATGGTGACAATAGTTTGCACTACTATAAAGTACTAAATCGTCTTGGCCAATTCTGTTCAATTAAAAAAAATCCTTTAATTTCAACACACTTTATATATAGATTTGTTTAATTTATTTGCAAAACAACTTTACTTAAGTTTGATTACAAGCTCTAAACATACAGAAATATAAAAGCAGATATTTTTCAAATCCTTGAAAACTGTCCAACAAAATTTACTGTGATCATACAAGTTATGGTACAAGATCATTTCAATGCAATAAGCTGACATGGTGAGCTCAACAACTCCGATTTCAATCCTCCTCCTAATTACATCTGAATCAAAGCACGTAACTAATACAGCTGATTTTTGTCAACATCCAATAAATCAATAGGCACATCACTCTGCAAAACACAATTGTCAATTGCAATTGGACTCTATGCTCAGTGTGTAACTAGCCTCGTCTTTGTTCAGTGAACAATGTCGTTGATGAGTAAACTGGGGGACAGCCGAGATGGCCTTGCTGTTCATTGAGCATAGTGGTATTTTCTCGGATCCTGGAGACTTCGTTTGCATTTCTTCAAGTTCTTGTCTGAAAAAGGACATATATTGAAATCAAAGCATCAGCGCATGTAACAAGTTATGCATCTAGCTACCTTGAATTCTGTTCCACAATGATATATGTGTGTGGTAAAAAATTTCTCTTGACTGATCTAAACTTCATCTTATTTGCTCTCAGCATGAGGACCGTATTCAATATGAAGTCAGACACCAGACATTTTGGGTGGACAAGATGCATACATTAGGACTACAAATACATTAAGCTGCCAATCGATCCTTGTTTAGCAAGTGGCAAGGGATCATTGACAGGTGAAAGGTATTGTAGTCTTCGAACGCGTCCATTTTGTCCACCAAAAAAATGGCTAATGTGAATACGGTTATAGCCATATATGAAAGTCAGGAAATTTTGCATGGAAGTCAAAAATCATCAGGCAATCCACATTAATAACTAGAATTCGCGATTACGGCTTTCGCCTCGCTATATCAAAGAATATAAGCTGGGGGCCGCCCATGACCTTTGCCCCGGAGTGACCTTTTGATCTCATAAACATGAGGGATCGCATGGTGCACCTATGACAAAAGTTGGTTCCAATTGAACTTTCAAGGTTTTCAATTGAGATCAATTTGAATTTTTGAGCCCATTTTTCAACTTGACTCACATGACCTTTGACCTTTCAAACAGACCTTTGGCCTCATCAACAATGAGGGATCCCATTGTGCACCTATGGCAAGAAGTTTGGTTCCAATTGAATGTTAAACTTTCAAATTGAGGTCAATTAAAAAAAACTTTAACAATTGTGACAAACACACACAATTCACAAATACATTACACACGCACAACGGATTGCTAAGTGGTCCTGCCAGCTATAGCTGGCCGGCCCACAAAAACTCCATATTGTAGGATTTGGAGCATTTAGCACTGACACCTTTATCCAAAAATAGTGGCCAATCTTTGGCTATTTCACTATCCAAAATAGTGGCCAATTTGTGCTATTTCACTATTGCAGGGTCAAACGGTCTGTTTCAACTCCCCTCCCCCCATGGTCAAGAGGTGTTTCAACCCATGCCATGCCATGGCATATAAGTACATAAAATGGGTCATTGCCAACATTAAAGGTAGCCAATTATAACCATCAGAGTCATTTAGGGTCTGTTTTAAAGGTGCAAAGAGGAGATTCCTATAAAGGCTGTCCCTAAAAAAGTGATGAAAATCTTATTTTCGCAAACTGATTGAAAAACTTTCTAGCAAACATCCCCATCTGAAAGATTTAAAATAAGAATTATTCAAATTTCCTATAGGAGCAAATGGAAAGTCAGCCTATGTTTATATGAAATAAAGGCATATAAAAATCACCTTTGTTTTCACTTTTAAGAATTTCTGTGGCCAAATAAAAGTTAAGGAATCTATGAGTGTGTAATCTGTATGACCCACCATACACCCACCACTCCCCGCATCTGTGGACTATCGGAAACTTTGGTCACAAAAGCCCAGTGGTCCCATTCTAAGACACATGTCGGTCAAATGTAGTAATAAGTAGTGTCACTGAGGGGAGCCAAAGCAGAATATGGACAAAAGAATACAGCCGTGGAGTGTTATGAAAAGCTCATTTCACTATATAAGAAGATGCTGGTACTTGTTCAATTTACTAAGATGCAAAGTTAATTGGAAGAGCCTGATGTTTATAGAGGCCAAACTGATTGTACAGAATATGTGACGATGAAAGCCTTACCTTGAGTCCGGATATCTTATTGGTTTGTTTCTCACTGACTTTAATCTGTCCCCAGGGCCAGCTTCTTTCTGTTGAGGTTCTGTGGTTAGGCCCCTGAATCCAGCCTGGAGGAAAAAGCAGGAGCAAAATGAAAGGAAAAGCAAACTCAACACATCAAGACTATACAATGTCCTGTTCATTCAATTACATCTGTAATCTATTTTTCCAACTAATGTGCTAGTGTTACCATGATAACCTTTAATAGAGTAGTTTTTGTTTTTTGTGTACTACCTTGATGATTTCGTAATATTTTGGTGCCAAACCAACTTTGATTCATTTTGTTAACAGGTATGAAAATGGAATGGTAATGGGCCCTTATCGAATCCACGTTCACTCTCCAGAGTTAAACTATCTCACTTTTTTATCATGCAACATCAAACATTTATAAGATGGAAAACTTTGATTTTGATTGTTTGAAATAAAAGAAATATCAAGAGGCATATATTAAATGC
The DNA here is from genome assembly GCA_023653785.1 of Ophioderma brevispina. Lineage (NCBI taxonomy): Eukaryota > Metazoa > Echinodermata > Ophiuroidea > Amphilepidida > Ophiodermatidae > Ophioderma > Ophioderma brevispina. The sequence goes on along the minus strand of JAMKCH010085825.1, from coordinate 21,999 downwards.
ACTTATACTAAATCCTAATCATTAATCAACTACATGGGAAAGAATGAACCTTTTTCATTAAAGGTCCAGTTTTTAGAAATATGACCAGAATTTGATGTATTTACTTGATTTTTTTAAGCCAGTGTTCACAGACTGTGCAGGAGTCTAATACTAATTTCAACATTATGGGGGGGGGAGGGGGGGGGGACAAAATCTGCTCTGATTTTGGCATGGGTGATTTCCCAACGGTAATTTGGGAAACTGCTACTTGCAATTACTATGTATGCGGCTCGGACTCAGTGACATTACAAATCATTTTTATTTAAACCTTCATTCAAAAGTCTTAGTAATATATAATTTAAGAAAAAATAATTGACGTCAACTCCGTCGATGTTGTGGATTACCCTTGCTGCAAAAAACAGTGCACTTTTCCCAATACGCATTTAGATTTAAATATTCGTGATCAGGCCTGGCCTTAGACAAGTCTGTGTGTGACCATTGTTTGTCGTAAACGCCCCCTCCTACCTTAAGTCTTTGAATAGACTAGCACTCGGGTTAATGGCCGACGTTGATGTCATTCTTTTGCTGTAGGTTGGCAAGTCCCCCCCCCCCCCACCCCCCCTGATTATGCAGATTGCTTTATATTACTCAATTTTTTTGTTTTTTTGTTAAAATTGTACTTTTTCATATATGGATTTTGATTGTGAAGATCATTTCTTTTATGGGGTGTGCACAGATTAGTTCCCTACAGGATAAGCCACTAGGATCTCAAATGTCCCCCATCAGGGAATTGGAATCTTTTGTGGAAATGTAGACATAAGTCTTAACATTGTTAACAAAGTACTCTGTATCATGAATTTTCAAATTTTCAGTCAGCTCAGGCAGTTAAAGAAAATCTATTACAATTTGCATAGGTGAAAGCAAATAGTTGCACTTTCCATATCTCTCAAGGGATCAGTCTTTAAGAAGAGTCATCTGGTCTGGGATAAATAAAATCAGTAATTGTTAACAACAGGCACTGCAACTCAGAATTTACAGGTGCATATTGAGATGGCCCACAACTTGGTTTGATCAACATGAGTCATTAACATTCTAACTGTCCCCCAAAGTATATATATATAGTTCATGACCCCATCATGTTCTTTCACCAATGCCATTTAGAAGTTCATTGACGATCGGTTTTAGTCAAGAGTTGGCTTAAAGAATTTTGCTCTGCCCATGTGACACCACCCAGGCAGACAGGCATCCATCTACATGATCACATATGCCCTACGCAACTGTTGTGAAATCAAAAAGTGAGCAACCAATTGTCTCTCTGGCATTCCTTACCTGCATAGGTACAAGCTATAATTCATCATAGCCAGTGGCAACAACACCACCTTGAATGAGCTGACACTCTCGATAAAGGTCTGCAAAGATAAACCAAAAGAAACTGTAATAAAACGTGTCTACATTATTTTTCAATTTACCAGGTTTAATGTGACAAGCTTTCTTTAAAGCTGGAATTGTAAATTCAGATGAATGTTACGATAAAAAACCCCAATGCCCCTTATGACCAGTTGTGACATGCGCAGTGACCCTCATGATTAGTGATCCTTATGACAAGCAGGCTAATGCCTTTACCAACACCTGACCCTAACTACAGATCTAATTCTACTATCACGGAACCATGCACTACGATTTTATTTTAATTTTCAACTCTTAACCCACATTGGAGAAAAAAAAAAAACATCCCCTACAAACTGATATCATCCACTGTAAAGATCTCATCCATTAAGTCACACTAGCTTACACAATGTACCACTTTTCTGGACTGCAACCACTAGTCTCAACATCAAATAATCACAACCCCTGCAAGTCCCAACCTAACCTAATTAACTAATTCCACATGAATATCACTATAATCTGTTCACTAAAAGCACAGTACACTAAAATCAACTACAATAAAGCTCAATCCCTTGATTCACCTCACAAAAGCAGTGAAAATATATCCGTTACTACCTGGCTAAACCTGAGCACAGGTTCGTCGCCTCATCATAACCGAACGCTTCTACAAAGGCCACATCCGTCCTACAAGAGGTCCTGTCCACACCGTCCTGCTGTGATTTCATGTTTCCAATGCAAAGACTGCCACCGTCGCTTCTCATAGGGATCTCCCATCTATGAGATGGGGGATTTTCCCTGTATCACAAAAAGAGATAAAATAATGATTGATGCTGAGTCAGTTTTCAAGGCAATCGTAACCATTCATAAGAGGGTATATGAGAAAAATAATTCTACACTTGCTTTTACTCTAAAAGTGTCTACATTAATATTAAAAAATTTATAGAAAATGAAGAATGATATGGGGGGGGGGATGGTAAGAGACAGTTGACAACATGTTTGCTTCTGGGGAATAGGCGGAAAAGTCAGAAATATGCAAAGTATGACCTTTGGCTACAGACCTGTCTGTCACAGCACAATTAGCAGTAGATACTAACGGGGCCTGTGTGCAAGTGTCCCTAGATTTGGGCAGGGGTCTGATGGTTACATGTGGATACAGACAAACTGACAGACGATGCAGAGATTTTGCTATGACAAAAGCCCCCATGCCTTTTGGCCTAGGGGGAAATAATAAAAATTACAATCAATCATTTTTCAACATCAAAGAAGCAGCTGTCCCTTTTTAACAAGTATTTGTCCATCAACTTTATGAACATATACCAGCAAATGAAGTAATTTGTTGTACTATTATTTTTATTCATGTATTTTCCAAGATGCAGACTGCTTGCCTAAAGATGCATAAAGCCACCAGGATACGCGACGTTGTGTCGCAGATACGTGAGTAGTCACAAGATCCCGAGATTCACAATATACGCGAGTTGACACAAGATACTCGCGTATGTCGCATGACACAGGAGTATGCAGCAGACAACAAAATATGTGGCAAGACACACGAGTAAAATGACCGCCAGACACACAATTAATGACGCAAAACCACATGAGTATGACGCAAGACACACGAGTATGACGCAAGACACACAATTATGATGCACGACACATGAATAATGCTGCAAGATACACGAGTATGTTGCCCCTCAGTACTCCAGACAACTTATCAGGATGAAACAAGTGCTACCTATTTAGTTGAATCCAATCCCACTTTACCATCTGCTGTACCATACAATCCTCTTCTCCATCTTCTCCTAGAATAAGCACATATTTAAAAGGGTAAATGATTGCTATTGCTTCTTTACAATGACTACTGCTGGTGGACTTTGGACAAACTGCTTGCTGACTGTCGGGATGACTGAATGGACTGTCAGCATGCACAAAGCTAAATCTTGATCTGTAATAAAAACCTAGCAATTAACCGTAACTCTGAACTCATCCACCTCTAACTCTGACCCCCTCCCAAACCCTAAAGCAAAATGCTAACCCTAACATTTTGCTTACAGATCACTTACTGCATAATCCCATTTAAGTATGATGGATCGTTAGTGTATTATGGTCCTTTTTGAATCTTGGTTGTTGGTGTTCTTTAGTACTTTTTACAAAGAATAAGCAGAAGCTTTTTATACTGCCCTGCACCTGTGTTTGCAAGATTTGCTGGCCCTAAATTGCAGTGTCGACCAAAATGCTGCATTGTTGTAAACACATGAAGTAATTTCCAATTTAACTACACAGCAAGATTCCTACTCACGGTGTCGCCCAGAGCTTAACTCACTCCAAGGGTACTCTTTGCTCTACTCCCGGGTACCTCCCTTGATGCATTATTGATTAAGTACCCTACAACTAAGTACTTGTGAAGTACACAAGCCACTGGTGGCTACGCTATGTTTACTTAGCAGGAATACCCTTCATAGAGGGTACTCTGCATTGCCTGCTAGGTGACTGACAGGTACCCATGTAAGCCACCAGTAGTGGAGTATCTGTAGCTACTCCACGGGAATACCTCACAGTACTCCCCTACTGGCTGCCTAGTAGGCAGCACTTGGGGCCATAGAGGGTGCCAAACATTCCATTGTTACATATAGATGTAGTAACATCTATATTTGAGTTGAGCATCACCAAAACCCCCTATATATGACATTTTGTGTAAAACATATAACACGTGTGACAAAAATGTTAATTAATGCATAAAACTACTAAAATAATCACACAGAGCTCAAAGCTCGTTTGCATGGAGTACCCATGCAGGTACTCCCGCATGGGGTGACTAGTGGTTAAGCTACTGCATGTGTACCTAGGTAGATGATTATTCCCACTTTTGCAGCCGGCAATGTGGTACCCATGCGGGTGGGTACTCCGTGGCTACTTAACAGCTACTTCACAGGTACTCTCATGAAGAAATTGGTTGTGTAGATTGTGCCAAGTGCCTGTGGTGAGTTGCGACAGGAAATTATTGATATATCACAACACGACTCACTGCTCTGCACAGTGCAGTGAAGTATGAATGGAACTTAAGTGTAGTTAGGCTTGTGCAGTCATCAGTTGTGGTGCTCTGACAGTACTTTTACAAGGTACGTTCATACTTTACCACATCTGCGTTGTGGTGCCAGAATTGCAGTGTCTTCCGAGATACCTCACTGCAGTACTGCAATTAATTTAAATTAATTTTAACTGGATTTGCAGTGTATTGTGGTGTTGCAGCATGAAAGTGATAAAAAAATTGGCACCGCAACTCACTGCAACACAGATGCAGTAAAATATGAAAGGACCTTTTAGTCTATTATGCAGTAAGGCATTTTAAACAATAAAATTAACAGTATGATTATCTTGAAAATCCTTGGTGAAATAATGGCATAATTATATCATACCCTCGGCATCTTTGTATCTGTGCATTTATCAATAAAGCTAATGACACAGAGTACATGCAAAGTGTACGATGTAACTTTGCCCAAATAGCATTACACTTGCACAGATAATTAGCACCTACCTCCATCATTTGCATATATACACAAAGTCTGCGGTGGCCCAGAAACTTCCAATTCATAAAGTAAATTAGAGTTCTCAATGACCCGTAGCACCCTGTCCTGACACGCCAAAACTGGCGTGACCTCAGTGACCCTGCTCAGAGTAGGCAAGAGACGTTCATTGAGGCGTGTCACTTACAAGGTAGTAATTGTCATCCTTGCAGTCAATAAATGGTGAAGAATAGCGGCCTCCTAGAAAAGATGCTCGCAACAACCCACCGGTTTAAAGGAACAATATCAGGACAGCTTTTACATGTAGGTCCTGTTTAAGACACATTCAGTGAATTTGAAAAATATTGGAAATGTGCAGGAATAGTAGGAATAGCTTCAAAGCTGAAGGATATTAAGTCTGTAGAATTCTCATAGTTACCTTTTCAGCTGTAGAATTGAAAGGAAAAGGAGGCTTGGAACACTGCCGTTTTCTAAGATACGATTCTCTATTCCATTACGTGTTGTAGTTAAGTGTCAGTACGGACAATAATGAGGAAAATCTCCAGAATTCTGCCTTTAGTTTGCTTATGGTCTTATTATTGCAGGGTATTATGTTAGGATACACATGTATGTTACGTACATGCTACAAATTTGATTTTGATGATTTTTCGATTTGCTGATTAGAAAATCATGATAGGTATTTAAAGGAAAAATATTGCGGGGGAACAGGTTTAGCGTCCTGTTAAAAGGCAACAATATCAGATAAGCAGGGACAGGCTTTTGGGTGGGGAACTCATGAGTTTTGTAAAAAAATTGCCAAACACAAATGTTTTGGTTAAAGTGCTAAAGCAAGTAACTGATACATTGGATGATTAATACATGTAATATTCACATACCCATGCAGGGCTTCCAAACCACCTTACATGTTTTGATATTCTCAGTGAGGTAGTGTCAAATCCAAGGAATGCCGTTCCTTTCTTGGTGAATCCTTTAACCTCTGACCCTGTAGTACAAAAAATCTCGGTCTGGTTGTCGCCAAGGAATCCTCTAGTTCTAGTCTTGTTATCTTTGTGTGTAGGTAGTGTCTTGAAAGATGGCTAGGGGAAAAGAAGAATCAGGACAACTGATTAAGGTTATTACGATATGAAGAATAGCGATCCAAGCACCCTTATTTTTGTGGGCCACCAGTATAGTTGGCAGGATCACTTTTCATTCCGTTGTGCATGTGTGTGTATGTATGCGTGTGTGTGTATGTATGCGTGTGTGTGTATGTATGTGTGTGTAACTAAAATGTTAAGTTTTTTATATGCAGCGGTCTACGTACTTCTAGTTGCTTATGATTCACTTAACCACCAAATTTTAATTTGTCTGTTTACGGACAGAAAGGTGTCACATGTAGAAAACAAACCCACAACTCCCAATCACAAACTGACAGCATTGCATACTTTTCGGTTGACAAGAAGCATACACACATAGATGTACAGAGATCCGGATCGTATGACCACAGAAATGTGTGGGAGAGCGTGGTCGAGTGGTTAGGGAGCTTGCCTGTGGTGCAAATTTACCAAAAATCCTGGGTTCAAATCCCGGTGGGGACACTTGCTGGAATTTATCCGGGTACTCAATTCTGGATTTGATCTGTATACTAGCTTAAGCTATTGATTAAAAACAGAATACTACTCTCTCCTCCATGGTTCACTTGGAATTGGGCAAATGAATTATGAAAGCATACCGTCTTTCAGAGGGGACATTAAGCTGTCGGTCCTGTGCATAGATTCTCAAATTTAACATCAATGTGAATTTGAAAAACAAAAGTATTTTATTCCATAACTCCTATATCACTAGCTCCTGAACTTACAATTATTTCTCCTTTCTTTAGGCCAAAACACTGCAAGACTCCAGTCTGGTCTGCTACAGCTATCTTCTGCTGGCCCTTAACCTTCTTCTCAGGAAGAAGTTTCATGGTTCGAGGTGATGTCACTCCAACCTAGAAACCGCAAAAAAGAAAAAAAGTTAATCAAGTTAAATACAAACTACCTAATACACTACTGATTTGCAGTATCCTGCATTGTAAGATGCAAATGTGTATGAAAATAATTGATCTTTTGCTACCTGTCACTCTTAACCTGCATAAAACTTAACCTTTGGTTAAAAGATGTCCATTATTTTCTTTGGATCTTCAAAGTAGAGCATATATCATGCACTTTCAAATCACAAAAAAGATGCATGCCGTGATGGGATTTTATTTAGTGAAGGAATTTTGCATATCCAATGTACCTTTTCGAAGAAACAGCAGATCTATAGGGTTAACTTTTTTATCACAGAAATTCAGCTCTTTGCATCAAAGAATGCCCCTTTAATTGACCCACATGCCCTTTGACAAAAATGTATGTACATGGAGAACAGCTGAATATCCTTCCACCCACCAAGTGGCATCCCCATAGGCCGAGCAGATTCTGAGAAACAGTTCCGGATGGATAGGGTTAACATTTCTATCACAGAAATTCCAGGATTAACATTTTTCTCACAGACATATGGATGGACATACGGATGGGCCCATTTTATTGTCTCCATTTAGAACCTAGTTTGATGGGAACAATTTCAAAACATTCTTTTTACATAGGGCAATTTTCTTTTTTATTTACTCAAATTCATCAAAAAAAGTTAAAAATCTGCATTTTCATTAAAATATTCAGATTTAGAAATAGCTGTCTAATTTATTTTTTCAATTATCACCTATAAAAACATTGGGACACAGGCAAATTTAATAATTAGAATAATTTCTACTTTGATTACCTGGAGATAGTCCTTGCGAGTGAGATTTAATTCCATCATCTTGACAGCCCGAGTGATGTTCTCTCCAACTCAACTCAGTTACTCTTTGTCAGTGTCTTGAATTCCGACCAATATCCCGTTAGCTCTTTGGTGTGTCAATTGTAGCAAGCTGCTTACGATTCACTTGGGCATACTACAAGGTGTGTCTTTGATTATTATCTGATTATTATCTGTGCAACTGAAATATGAAAAACAGTCATTATTTTGATGAATGAAAGCTAATTAAGGGCAATGTTCCGGTTCAACGGCTGACTCCTTTCATGGGTAGATGCAGCTTTTGTCAACCAAAGTGTCAAATTTTCAAACTTGATCAAATCGTTTTGTTTGTGTTTATTCTTAAGGTCAACAATTTATATTCTAGTAATGTTTGTTTTTTGGAGCTTAATATTGTGTATGACCAAAAATATTAAATTTCAATTTTTCAAAACTATGTACATCGTAAAGAAAATATTTTTTTCTAGGTTTTCTAAATTGTTTATGACACCTTCTCATCCTGAGGATGGCGCCCTCAATTTTCAAACAAATCGTGTTTTATGTATATGCACAATGCTTGTTCATATGCTAATCAGTGTGAAATAGCTAAGCTCAAATCAAAGTCCTTTGTTGTAAAATTCCAGATCCAGATTTTTTTTTTATACAACACCAGATGTCATTTGTTTACATGCCTCAGTCTTCCTAAATAAAATAAACTTACCTAGAATCATACCATCCAAATGCATCCTTAGAACATTGTTTTGAATGCTCAATATCATTAAAATCCAAGAGAAATGGGAAACTGTGCACAGTTTTCAGAAGTTGCTGTGTTATTATTGACAAGAGAACAAAGGAAGATGTCAAGGAGTATTTTCTCACCCCAATCAATAACTTTTGAATGGGATGTCAATCTTGTTGTTCATATCAAGTCTGCTGTACAAAGGAATTGGCGTGCAAGAGTGCGCATACAATTACACTTATTGTAGCGCTAAGCAGGCACCCGCCGAGTGTGGCGTCCTTACCTCATTCTCGGTGAAAATCGGCAGCAGACAACAAGAATCCGCGAAGACAGTCGGCAGCTATTTCAAAAATTCAAGTAGTGTTCAACTTTGCGATATTTCATTGAAAGTTTGTTAGCTATTATCATTAAAAATCGATTTAATATGTAGTGTTTATTCTACACAGAGAGACTTACCATATGGTCGATCCGAAGGTTTCTATACAAAATCGGAGGGTTGAAAGTGACACGATTTCTGTGTCGAAGACAATGACCAAAAATTTTAAGTACTAGATTTGCATTGAATCGCCAGTTTTATTTCTCGAAATGTGTGAAATTACGTCCGAGTCAGAAAAAGTCAGTTGGTATTCCAAGTAGCGGTAACATTATTCTACCATTGTATGTTCAAGTTCTGCTTCAAAAGCAACGCTCATTGACGCTCACAAAATTTTTTGGTTGTGTTCCATGTCGATGTGCTGTGCGGTGGTTAAAACAATATAGACGTCGGGTGCTTTACCTAGTGTGAAATTTCTGGCAACCGTATGTTCACACGGACCGACCGCAGAACAATATTTACAACTGATTTTTCTAAAGGCGAAAGAAAATGTTTATGTTGCCTCATTGGCGTGAAACAGGTTGAACAAAAATCAGATGAGTTTTTATAGGCATATATACAGGGTGTGTGTGTGTATGTGTGTGTATGTATATGTGTATGTGTATGTATGTAGGCCTATGTATGCGTGTGTGTGTTTGTAAATTGTGCATGTGCATGTATGCATGTATGCTTGCATGTATGTAGGCCTCTATGTATGTTTGCATGCTTGCATGTATGTAGGCCTATATATATGTTTGCATGAATTTAGACTTATATGTGTGCGTGTGTGTGTGTAATTAATAATAAATGTGTGTATCATTAAAATCACTGTGTCTATGTGTTCTTTCCCCATCAAAAAAAAACAAAACTGAGGCTCTTTAATTTTACTCCCTCCCCGCAAAAAACTGTCCAGGACTATCACAGAGCTAGAATATAAACCGTTGAGGACTATAAATTCGAGAGAGTTTCCGAATCAGAAAAAGAAACCACTCCGGATAATCCCCCTTTCAGACCCCGCCCCACAGATTTCATTTTCACTGCGACGGTACCCTTCCCATGTACTTTGGCTGCCATTGGCTGCAGAAAACCCTTTAGAATATTAATATCTCAACCATCTCTTGTTTACCTTTTTTTAATTGTATAGTACCACCTTATTTTTCATTTGATTTTTGTGCTATTGTATAAAATTTTTAAAAAATGTAGCTGATAAAAGTTGACGTATATTATATCAATTGTCGAAGGAAAATTGGGCGACAATACGCCATTTTAATTCAACATGCTTGTTGGTGGACTGGTATTCGCACTTGCGCAATTGATCATTTGCATTTACAGGATACTGTTAGTTACCGCCCAAGGCCAATACAACCCATCCACGTAAACCTTACATCATGGAAATAATACACTTGTCGTTGATTTACCCAGGGCACCCTCGAATATAAAATGATTCTAGACATCAATGAACATTCGTCATGAATTTAGTTGTTGAGATAGTTAGCAATGCAAAGATCAGATACAAGTTTTTCCCTTTTCCAAAATGGCCAGTCACAGATAGCTGGCCACGTGGGTCTGGCTTTGTGCGTAGGTGCTAAGACACGTGTAACCTTTTTAACACAGTAGTATACACAAACACTCCGAAAGTTCTCTTATGTTGGACAATGGGAAATTTGACTCGGCGAGTCACGAAACATCGAGTACTTGCTCAATGGTCCGACAACTCGGGTTGTTTGTTTTGTATTTGTACCAGAGAAGAAAATTAGGCATTGTCATGGCCGATTCTAAATATATACTGGGGATTTCCTTGGGCTCTACAGCCCAAAGGATTGTGACACATGGCAACAGGCTGATACACATTTGCGGACATGCAGCAGGTGAAAAATGATATGTGTGGCAAACTACCCCACTCCCAAATGCAATGGGTAGTGGAGGTAGAAACACTTTCCATTTGTCTGAGCTGACTGCGGCAAATTTGAATTGTAACTGCGTGATTTACCCATGTTTTCATTTAAAACTTCATATATTTCTAATCTGAGAGATGTGGTTAACATGTCATATTAACAGTGATAGTAACATATATCCAGGGAATCACCAATTGTATTTATCAAATTAATTTTGACATTGTTATTGCCTAACTCAGCATGAGCATCAGCGATAGTTGCATGGTGTCAAACAACATCAACATGAACAAGGGTCAAGGTCAAGGATACACCCATCGAATGTATGTCTTCAGCTTTGCTCAATACAATAACCCTAAGACACACAAGGACAGACATAGGATTTGCACAGCAGCTGTTTGTTCGACATAATTTTACGGTTTACTGTTCATTTGACAGGAGTAGCACTAATTGAATCCTAGTCCTGATGATTCATGACTAGATAGTCTTACAGCAGCCATAAAAAAGTTAATAAGACTATCTAGTCATGACGTGTTGTGTGTAGTGAAATGGTCATTTAAGCCAAGATCACAGACAGCTTCTTGCTCTAACGTTACAGCTGCAACGTGGCTTCAAATATCATATTGCAAGAAAACCCGGCAATATCGTGTTAAGCCCCGTAAAAAATAGGACGTTCAAAATTTTGACCCCCTAGCTTACGGAAAAATAGATAGCCCAATATCCTTAGCACTTTCTCGGTTTAAAAGCTGTCTGTAAAAAGAATAAATAAAAGACGCGTAAAAGTACGAATTGTATAGCCTATACACATTAATTTAATTGGAGCGTATACGTTGACGGAATAAAGCGGTGTTAATGGAGTATGCGCTTTATTCCGTAAAGAATAATAAACTCCCTAAATATTGGAAAGTTGCATTTCTTCTTACTAGTAGATTTAGGCCTATACTTTCACTCCCGATCTTACCCCACCCGCTCCCTTCTTCATTTTGCAATGGTCCATGAAACGGGTGGTATAACATTTTGTGTCTCGATTTTATACCACCCGCTCACTCCTTCCTTCCTTCTTTAACCTTCTTACCCCCAAAACTACTAAACCCCTCTTTGCTTTTATAAATTACTCCCAAAAGAAATCCCCTTTTCTCGTCCTACGGACGGGTATTAATTAAAACTTATTGTCGATACTATATTACATACTCTTGTTATACCCCCCGTTGCTATACTTTTATACAGTGATTGTCTATGGAACGGGTGGTATAACATGAGTATAATATAAGCTTGACGCTAAGCGGCCCAGTATATTATTATACTCCTGTTATACCCCCCGTTGCTATACTTTTATACAGCGATTGTCTATGGAACGGGTGGTATAACAGGAGTATAATATAAGCTTGACGATAAGCGGCCCTATATTATATACTCCTGTTATACCCCCCGTTGCTATACTTTAGTACAGTGATTGTCTATGGAACGGGGAGTATAACAGGAGTATTATATAGGCCTAATGCTTTCAATATGTAATAAATTTAATAATTAACACCCGTCCGTAGTACTAGAAAAGTGGATTTCTTTTGTGGGTAATTTATACCAGCAAAAGAGGGTTTAGAGTTTTGGGGGTAAGAAGTTTAAGACAGAAGACCGGGGTAGAAGGTTAAGAAAGAAGAAGGGGTGAGCGGGTGGTATAAACTCTAGACAATAAAATATTCATACCACCATTTTCACGGGCCGGAAGAATAAATACGATCGGACCGGTGGGGTAGCGATCGGGATTTGTCAATTTAAATTTTAGGAACTTTTTTTAGTATTTTGATCGGAATAGAAGGGCATTTAGCCTTGCACTAAACCTTGTTCCTCCTGTATGCAAAAATGATTCTGATAGCGTAAAATTTACTTTCAAGAGGGGGCTGTGTCGATTCAATGACACTTCGCATTATCACAGCCAAAAATACTCTTCCTCTTCCACCCAATGTTAAAGCTTTCAAGTATTTTTTTTGTCTCAATACCTTGTGTGGCTTATTTATATGTGCAATTTTTCTTTCCTAGCTCCTAAAATTGGGGGGGGGGGTGTTGTGAGGTGTGTATGTTCGTGTGAATGTGTGTTCCAGTTTTGGTGTTTGTGACAGAGATGACAGTGTGTGCGTGCGTGAGTGATTGAGTGAGTGCGTGTCTTGGTGTTAGTGTGGAGAGTGAGTGTGTGAGAGTGAGGTGCGTGAGTGGGTGGGTTGGTTGGGTGTGTGGGTGGGTGGTGGGTGAGTGAGTGAGTGAGTGAGTAGAGTGAGTTCTTGCTTGAGTGAGTGAGTGATTGATTGAGTGCTGAGTGAGGGGGGGGTGGGTGGGTGGGTGGCGTGGGTTAAGTGAGTGAGGTAGTGCGTGCGTTCGTTCGTGAGTGAGTGAGTTCTTGAGTGCTTGAGTGTAGTGTGTGAAAGAGTGTGTGTGTGAGATGTTGTTGTGAGAGTGTGTTTGGTCGGGTTTTTTGTTTTTTTAGGTTTTACTTAATATTTAGGTTTTAACTACATTATTTAATATCATATGTATTTTTAGTTTGAAATGCTTGAGGTCACTATTCCCCTTGGGCTGGTTTTGAATTGTTTGTATAAGCATCATCTAATATGATATTGTTTTACTTCTGTGTGTGTTATATTTTACCTGTAGATTTTGATGTATTTAATGTTTGACCCCTGGGCACCCCTGAAAAACGTGTTCGCACTGAAGGGGTTTCCGCCAGGGCAAAAGTACAAACTAATAAATAAATAAATAAATAAATTAGTGAGTATGCGCTTTAATCCGTAGCATTCGCCATTAAAACGACCCAAAATAGTAAATGGACAAAAATCTAATAGAAAAAGAGAGACCTTGTATAACCAATTTAGCTATTAACTTTTAACCCCCGTATTTATACGGAATAAAGCCCAATACTACTATCTGATGCGGTTTATTCCGTATTGTAGGTATGTGAATGCGACTTGTCGTCAAAGTTGCCGGAAATAGGCCCGGAAATGGGCTTCTGCACACCTGGCTATTCAGGCGAATTGGTCTTAGTGCGAGTTGCGCCATCGTAATGTGAGGACGAAACCTGCACCGCCTGGCGACATCCATGCGTATATGCGTAGCAGTTTCTTTTTTCAGTGATTAGGGTCAATAACGTCAAAGGTGGCACTACAAGAACATTCCTAATAAACGTTATGTAGGCATTCTTGAGAGTCTTCTGCATTCATTTGATAACCATTTTTCCGATTTAAATTCACATTATGAAATTTTCAGGTGAAACTTACCCTGTTGTGTCTACATTGGGCTGCCAAAGTTGGCCGTCTGGGTACAGTGGAATAATGAACTTTTTGGGAACCAATTGTCGCCAGCCGGTTACAAATTGGTAAGACACTTATTCTACAGACTATAGAGATTACTATGTAGTCAAAAGAAAATTATTTTTCTTTTTATTTAGGAAATATACATCTCAAAAATCTCAACCTTAGAATGGGATTGGAACTCACAGAATCAGTTGTAACTTATGGCACCAAAGATGTCCAAATTTTAAAAGATGATGCCAAGGTACATCATTTGGGAACTACTTGAATACCAAAGACTGTAATTAATGAATACTGGACCAATGTATACGTGCAATTGTGTGTGCACCAGAGGCCAAACATAAAACAACATGGATTGAACTCCATTCAATAGGTTATCGCCCTAATGGCATTTGATTGGGGTGGTGAGAAACTACTCCTGATCTTCTTGTTTTCATGTCAACAATACACACAAACGTCTAAACCGGTGTGCACAATTTCCAATTTCTCTTGATTTTATTGATAAGAGCATTGGTATTGGAAAAAACATTCAAGGATGCTATGGATAGGTGGTATCATGTCTATGTGATTCAAGGTAAGTCGGGCTCATATTTATTGATTTAGGAAAGAATGGGCATAGTAACAAATGGCATTGGTGTCCAAACTACTAAATGGGAGATGTATACAGTGGTTTTCCAATACACTTTTTGTGTTAGTGGGTTATATAATCCCACTAACACAGATTCGATTCTGTGTAAACTGTCAAGGAGCCTCACTGGCTGGCACCGAATCACTGCAACCAAAAACGCTCGTCGTTTCCTGGTTAATTTTTGCGCATGCGTACTGATGCTTGAGTGAATTCAATTTTTAGATGCCCGGTAGCGTCGGCGAATCACCGGCAAACAGCGCCGAAATCTGAAGTACAACATACCTTTTCACGTGAAATATATCTTACAGAAAGGTAGACAATGTCAAAAGGAACAAAAAACCATTGAGGGCTGCATGCAAAATTAACGGTAAAGGGTGGTATTTTTGATCCTCAACATTCACTATTTGCCGCGGCCAGGGATTCAACCGCCATCTTAAAATAGACAGCTTTGAAAAAATAAAATACATGCAGGGGGTGCGGCCAAGAAATACGTAATAAAAATCAAGTTAGCCTAACTTATTGCCCTCAAATTAGAAATCCACGTGCCCTACGTATTTTGGTTGTATGCGTACAGTATAATACTTATCAATAACCCTTACATATTTCGCAACCCAAGCTGGCACAGATAGCTGGTTTCCAACAGACTTACATGCTTCCAATAATTATACTAGAGAAAAAGTGATGATAATCCTTGTTACGTAATTAGCTTGAAGGTTGAATCCGAATACGCACACACATGTTGTGAGGCGATAAGCATATGTAACAATGGCCGTCAAAATTATGTCTACTGCAACAATTCTAATACAAAGACACAATTTCAAAACTGCATGCAAGGCTGAGAGTAGACTTCTAACTTATTCATTTTGTCCCCATTATCTGTCGTTGTTTAAATTAGCTTGCATGTTGAAAAATGGCATAAACTTCGGAAAACCATATGTTCTTCAGAGTTATTTGATCTAGGGTGCGCTGTTATTTTGGGTTGCGAAGGAGGTCACGGATCAGAAACGAAACCCTCTGCCAGAAGGCGAAGCTCATTATTTCACATAATCACGGTCTTTGCCGGTGAAAGCGAATACAAACACGCACTGAACGTCACATGTATGAACACGTATAGTCGTGACAGTAAGACCACCTGCTTTGGCCGCCATTTTGTTTGTTTTGTTTAACCAATTGAGAAAATGACAAGGATCGAATTAAAAATTCACCGATTTTCGTTGGCAGTAAGGGATGCATTCATACAGGAGGTGGCACCTGCGTTATGGAGCTGTATCAACCTTACGATGAGGTAGTTTTAGGAATAATTTCGTATTGTAGCATGTTTGTCCCCAAATCAATTCAGCCACTTGGCCTAGTTCCAAATGTTTTTCAGTGGTGACACCGCAAGCTGGCAACATCCCAGGGGCCACCCAGGTATCGGTCACGATTCCGAATGAAGGTTATGAGGACTCGAGTTGGGGATTATTTAGGGCATGTCACATGCCAAATTACACATGTATTACCACATTTCAAAGCAATTCCCTACAAGGTCCTACCATGAAACACTCATACCACATAATTAGGGAAACTATGAGTACATTTTTTATGTTCTTGTAACCAATAATGGACATTATACTTATTTCAAACATTTTTATACATCATTTCAAACATTGCTACTGCGCAATGATGGTCACGGGGGCGGTTACGACGGGGAAAACATACAATTCTGAATTTTCCTCGAAACACACAGGTGAATATTGCATCCTCCTCTAAAACAAAAAACCGACTTAAAATGCAATGACTGCTATACTAGTAATATGGATTAGTTTTACGCGATCTAATTAGTGTCATTTCGGACCTATTCGAAATTTATTCAGAAAGATCCCCGTATCAGTTTTTTTAAGATTTCAAAATCATAATTCTATTGGGAAAGCATAGATTTTCCACCAAAAAATGCAACGGAGTGGCCGTTTCGTTTGTTTTTGTGCGAGGATCAGCAAGGTATCACGAAGGAAAATTTTGTTAATCGATCTGCGCATGGGTACAACAAGTTCTGCTAAGCATAACTCCACATTATTCTTTAACATGGTTGTCATTAACGGATGTGAGTTATGCAAAACCACATGGAATATACCTTTTCCCCGTTACCAGCATGACATGCCATTTCAGAACCAAGTTTGCAGACTGCAAACTAACAAAATACCAAAAGCAATTCATAATTGAGTTTTGATTATGTTCCTAAGAAATAAATTTCCTTTTGAAATTGGGGGGGGGGGGGGGGGGTTAATCCTAAAATTTGTCTAAAAACAATAGAAATCCATCATTTTCCGGAGAAACAACCTTTCTCATGCAAGAGTGATTGTAGTCGCAATTTCTTTCAAATTTTAATTTCTATTCTTTTAGTTTTCTTCACATACACATGTCATCGCATTATATAGGCTCTCAAGTTGGTTTGATAGTGAAAACCTGAATAATATCGTACATTTTGAGGGATTTTTAGATCGCCAAGTTGAGGTAGGTAACATGGAAAGGAGGACATGTTTTTTGCATAACTTCACATCCGTTAATGCCACATTTTAAAGACATAATGGTGGAGTTATGCTTAGCAAACTAGGGTACAACATAGTTGTCTGCTGGGCCTAACCTTTTTGTCTTTCATTCATCATTTTACATGTGGACATTATCGTATATCACTACGTAAAGGTTATTCCGCTGTACATGGACTTGGTATCACCAATAAGCAACACTAAACTTGAACTATCCAAGATTAAGCACGTTAAACCGATATCAAACATGTCTAAATCCGAAAAAGTAGCACACAAACTAAAGAAAAATAAGTCCACTATCATAAAACCCCCTAGATAAAGGGAAAGCCTGTGCGAGGGGTCTCGAGATCTCAGATATCTCTGAGCCCGCGCCAGTTTGTCGGCCTTTCACTACCAAAAAATAGACCATGACTGGACACTCGAAACCGCCACAATGGTTATCAATTAGTTGATCGACTTATTTTTTCGAGAAAATTATCGATAACACCACAAGGAAAATCTACTAACCACAAATCAAATATCAAGTCCTAGTTTGTACCTCCTGTAAAAGCACACAAGCCAAAACCTGCGACCACCGAGGTTGCGGGTCGTCCATTATCAGTGGCTGTAGCTCACGCAACCAGGCCAATACAGAATAACTTAGATTTTTCCCTACTTCCAATAGGCAAACCAAGACAACATACTTAAAAGATTCCCCTGAACTGATCAAACTTCTAGCAAACTTGCGACTTCCACAGATATCATCTCGTTACCATTGATGGTCACAATCTGTACACAAATATACCACAGGAGGAATGTATACAAATTGGTATGTGTATCGGCTCGAATTCGGACATTAGATCCAAAATACCAAAGCCCCCTACCCAGTTTGTACGTAGAATTCTCGAACTTATTTTGAAGCGCAACTGCTTTGAAATTGACGGTAGTTTTACGCCCAAACTTGGGGTGCTAGCCGGGTAATATCTGCTCACCAGAATTCCTATCTGGTGATGTAGTGCTTGAGAAGAAATTCTCATACTAAATTACACACGACCATCTGGGGGGGGTGGTGGGGCATCGTAATATCTAGAGAATATTCTTTATGTTTTACCGTGGTTCTAAATCCGATCTATCAAACTTGATGGAACGTATGAATACCTGTCTGAAACATAATTCACATCGAAATCTCGACCAACAGTCACCTATCTTGATCTACAAATATTAAAAGTGCAACTTCGAAAATCGGGCTTTCCTTGACCAAGAGTGAACAAAAACCAACAGACACTCATCAATGGTTCGAACCTACAGGTCAGCCACTGTCCATCAGTCTTTAAATCGCTCATACGAGGAGAATTGATCAGGTACACAGAGGTTTGCACATCGAACAAGATTTTATTGAAAAGTGAACTTCTTCACCGACAACTATTCGAAAGAGGATATATCGCACTGAAGTCAATGAAATATCAAATAATATAAACCCGTGATCGTGCTACTTATGAACACACCTAAAAACAAAACAATGGGGGGGGTGGAGAGGGGCGGGTGAACACATCTATCCCACTGGTATTCATCACAACCTACCCCTCACACTAGAACCCGGATTTGAAAGGTGCTCTCATTAAACACTGGCAGTAAAATTGAATCCAACCCTCAACTTCTCAAGTTTATTCCAAAACCACACTTTTAGCGTACAATCGTGCTGAACACATTGCGTACATATTGTTTAGATCGGGTAAATGCCACCAAACGAGAACCACGCTAAGACCATGCCGACATTGAAATCGGCTTGCTCTGTCAACAGCGTCAATCCTTTGTGTGCAAATCGCTCATTCAACCAAGAACACTCCACCCCGCTGAGCACGTGCCCCCGCACTTATAAAAAAACATCACAATGTGATTTGGGGGGGGACATACACACACAGCGCTGTTTGCGCATTGATATCTTGCGCCAGTCTTATGAATGAATAGGTTTTTTAGCTCGAATTTGAAACATCCTATCACCTAACCAACACCATTCCATGTTATGTGTATAACGACACTTTCTCACTATTTAACATAAATGTTGTCCCTGTAAGGTGTAATCAATATCACCATCCAAACACAACATCTCATGGGAAATACGATAAAACAGTCGAAATGGTCAACACAATATTCAAGCCTATCCCCTCTATCTCTCCATATATCGGCGGAACTGATGATTCCACACTATACCCGTAGAGATTGAAACCGGTCTTGCTATTATCGTATCTCAAAAGCCATACCATGGAGATTAATATGATGTTAAATGATAGGCCTATATATCGTAGGCTCCTATAATGCACACCCACATGTCACTATGCTGTAGTGGTAACGCTATTACTGCGTGTTACCTGGGCGGTCCATTCTTTACATCTTATGTTTTTTTCCCCCGTCTCCATATCTGTTTCGGGGCGACTGCTGCGCAGTTAAAGATCCTCTTGTGGGTCCTTAGTGATTATCGAATTTTAAATATGTATTATTTAAAATGCCTCATCCGTGCCTATACGAACAATTTACGTCAGTAGCCTTATGGTTAAACCCCTTATCATGACTATCTCATACACTGGCTTCCCTTCCCACCAATATCCAATCTAAGGTTAACTACCATTGACAGTTTATCATTTGTATGAACAACTGGTGTACTAATGCCTGAGCTTCTACACGTCATACGAGCAACCCGATATCACAATAAGTTTCTTGTATCAATGTATGGGGAACACTACCCTTTTCAACATAAGAAAACTCTCTAGTATACAACCACTACCTCAAGCGAACGCTCCACTGCATGAATAAGAAGCGACCACCGCTGGTGCGCTATCATCCCACAATCAACCGCTCGATCTCTCAGCCACTTTTACGTCCGTAATAAAGGGATAAGAATCACAGCGCTGGTGGTAATGCCACTGAGTGTGAAAGCAAGCATCGCTACACATTTCAACACTACTTCCAACACCATGTCTAAAAGACCTTCCAGCTTCAAAAAAGTTCAACCCACCAAAAAAGGTGCACAAGATAGCGACAAGAGTTGAAGATAAGCCGAAAGAGAAGACTGGAACAAACCAACTGCTGTGCCACATCCAGTACCAAAAGCTATCAAACCAGCTGATCCTCGACAGCGAGAACGCACGCCAAGCACCAGTAATGCAAGCTTGGGCGTCCCATTCTGGCAATCTTGTATGTCGAACGAAAATTTTGCTCTGACCACACAATATCTGAATCGCATATACCCCTTGGCAAGGAGTCGTGTGCAACTTATCCGCAATCACGACTCATTGCCCGAGCACTAAACGCGATAATACGCCATCCGTTGGTCGTATTCAAAAGGAAGCAACTTCCAACACCGCCACAAGGAATTCGTTTTCTAACGAGTTTGCAGAGCAGTAATCGATCCAAGGCTCAACAGTACTCTCGCCGTCTATCAAGGGCCATAGCTGACAGTATTTTATATATCTGGGCAGCTACAAACCGACATCAACGCCATCATCGAAGAGGCCCGAAACAGCACTCTGCCTCATTATCGACGAGGTAGAACAGGAAAAAAGTCTTCCAGCTCTTCCGTGTCAGACTTCGGGATTTATATCGCCGAGTGCAAACACAACAATCAGCTCCGTCACCCAGAACTGTGAAACCTTGCAGAAAAAGCGCAACCTTCATCCTGAGGTCCTGAAGACCAAATCAAACGGCTCTTTTCCTGAGGCCACCATCTTTTCTAAAAAGAGAATTGACTTTTTGTTGTCACTTAAATCAAACATAGAACACACTATCCCCGTATCAAATAAAGTCACTCCCACATCTAATCCAATAACCTAAAATCCCATGAAGCATTCCAATATCACTCCCAAGCGCAGGTTCGTCACACCAAACAGCTTTCTATATCAATTCAATATCAAAAACCCGTGCATCAAAAGCTAAGAACAAATAATCCGTCTAAATCTGAAAAAATGCAAACGTTTCATTTACAATTATACCGACTATCAATTATCCTAGCGAAATCATTGCATTAAGCCGTGGTTTCAAATTCATTCCGTTACCAAACTAAACCACCTCGTTCTCAACTTCTGCAAAATTTTCACCAACTAGCACGAAAAATGAGAATGAAATATATCATGCGTAATAAAGCAAACCACAACCCTTATTCAAACTACCATCTACATGGGATCCACCTACATCCTATACACCTCCCTGAAGACATATCTCGATGAAACTAAACTTGAAAACTATCCAGATTAAGCACGTAAACCGATATCAAACATGTCTAAATCCGAAAAAGTAGCACTCCTACACTAAAGAAAAATAGTCACCTAGTCCATAAAACCCCCTATATAAAGGGAAAGCCTGTGCAGTGGTCTCGAGATCTCAGTATATCGCTGAGCCCACGCCAGTGTCGCCTTTCACTACCAAAAAATATACCATGACTGTAGACCCTCGAACCGCCAATGGTGATCATTAGTTTATGGACTTATTTTTCGAGAAATTTCGATAACCCACACAAGGAAATATCTACTAACCAAAAATCACAATATCAAAGTACCTAGTTTGTACCTCCTGGTAAAAGCACACAGCCAAACCTGCGACCACCGAGTTTGCGGGTCGTCCACTTAGCAGTGGCTGTAGTCTCACCACCAGGCCAATATCAGAATACTTAGATTAGTTCCTACTTCCATAGTGCAAAACCAAGACCATACTTACAAGATTCCCTGAAACGGATCAAAGTCGAGCAAACTTGCGACTTCCACAAATATCATTCTCGTTACCCGTGATGTCACAAGTCTGTACACGAATATACCACAGGAGGAATGTATACAAATTGTATGTGATCGGCTCGAAATTCGACATTAGAACAAATACCAAAGCCCTACCCAGTTTGTACGTAGAATTCTCGAACTTATTTTGAGGC